>PVJS01000357.1:67145-137126 GCA_004027185.1 Glis glis
AAAGTATAAAAAAATAGGGCCGGGGGTGTAGCGTGGAGGTAGAACACCCCTGGGTTCAATCCCCGGTACCGCAAAAAAAAAAAAAAGAAAAAATGGACAAGAACTTTGTTAAAAGATACAAATATACTCCATGTGTTCAAGAAGACTGAGGAAAGCGTGAGCATATTAAGGGAAAACATGAAAGACACATACATATAGTTTAAAAAGAAGGCACACATCAAATTTATAGAGATTAAAAAACTTCTAGAGATACAATATCTGAAATGAAAAACACATTAGATGGGATTAAGAATAAATTAATAATTAATAATAACATCAATCAATTAATAATAAATCAAGAATTAATTAATAACTTAATCAATAGCTTGATAATAAATCAGTAATTTATATTATTAATGGGATTGATATTTACATTCTTAATGTTATTAAGAATAAATTAATAATATAATTAATTAATAATAAATTATGAATAAATTAATTTATTCTTAATCCCCTCTAGTGTGATTTTTCATTTCAGATATTGTACCTCTAGAAGCTTTTAAAATCTCTATAAATTTGATGTGTACCTTCTTTTTTAAAAATATATATGAACCAATAAATTTTTTAAAAAGTACCATAAGCCAACAACAACAACAAAAAAAGAATAAATTAGACACTGCAGACTGAAAGATAAAGTAAACACAACTTCAGTGAGCTTTAGCACAACTTCAAACAATTTAATATATAAATAATTGCAGTCCCCAAAGGGGAGTAGAAAGATAAAGGGAATAAATAATAGTTGAGTAATTTTTCTAATTTGATAAAAAAAATCCAGGAAGTTCAATGGACTTCAAGCACAAGAAACAAAGAAAACTTCACCAATATACATAATAAAATTGCTTAAAAACAGCAACCAGGGAAAGGGCAGGAGAACAAAGAGAATGATACAACTTACTGTTGTAGACAGTGTAATGCAAAAGACAGTTGATATCTTTAATGAACTGAAAGAAAATTCTATGAACCTAGAATTCTTTTTTTTTTTTTTTGCGGTACTAGGGATTGAACGCAGAGGCATTCTACCTCCGCGCTACGCCCCCCGCCCTATTTTTTTTATGCTTTATTTTGAAACCAGGTCTCACGAAATTGTGGAGGGCCTCACTAAGGAGAGAGAGAGAGAGAGCTGAGGCTGGCCGCGAACCCGGATCCTCCGGTCTCCACCTCCCAAAGTACTGGGATTACAAGCGTGCACCACCATGCCCGGCTGAACCTAGAATTCTATGAACAGAAAAAGTAGCTTTTAAAATAAAGATGAAATAATGTTTTTTCAGACATTCAAAAGCTGAAAAAATTGATCAGCAATCTTATAAGATTGTTAAAGGAGAACCTTTGGAAAGGAGGAAAATGAAATCAAATAGGAGTCTTGATCTGCAAAAGGAATGAGAAGATGATAAATGGTGAATATGTTGCAAATATAAAAAATTAAATTTATTTTTAAAGTAGCTTTAAATAATAACTGATTATTTAAAGCCAAATGTATTGTGGGGTTTATATCATATGCCCAAGTAAAATGTTTAGAAGAGTATTGCAAAAGCTAGGAAGGAAAGTGTAAATAGACGTATTCTTTAAAGTAGGGCACAGTGGAGCGTGCATGCAATCCCAGTACATAGGAGGCTGAGACAGAAGGATCTCAGGTTCAAGGCCAGTGTCAGCAACTTAACCAGATCCTCAGCAACTTAGCAAGAACCTGTTTCAAAATAAAAAATAAAATAAAAAGGGTTGGGGGTGTAGCTTGGAGGTAGAATGCCCCTAGGTTCAATCCCCAGTACCCCCAAAAAATTTTTTTTGAAGTATACTTTAAGGTTCTTATGTTATATGTGAGTTTGCATACTATTAGTTGAAGGCAGATTATGGTAAATAAAAGATGCATACTATAAAACTGAAAGCAAACATCCAAAACAAAGCAAAACAAATAAACATAATAAGTCAATAAAAGAGATAAAGTAGAATTACAAAAAATTAACCCAAAAGATGAAAATACAAAAAATAGTGAACAAATACAGATGGGACAAATGACAATAGGTGAGATGGTAAATTTCATACTAATCATATCAAGAATCACATTAAATGTGAAATATATAAATGCCCTATTAAAAAGGCAGAGATTAGCCGGGTGAGGTGGCGCACCGCACGCTTGTAATCCCAGTACGTGGGAGGCGGAGACCGGAGGATCCGGGTTTGCGGCCAGCCTCAGCTACTTAGTGAGGCCCTCCGCAATTTCATGAGACCCAGATTCAAAATAAAGGATAAAAAATAGGGCCGGGGGCGTAGCTCGGAGGTAGAATGCTCCTGGGTTCAATCCCTGGTACCACCAAAAAAAAAAAAAAAAAAAAAAGGCAGAGACTATCAGACTGGATTTTAAGAAAAGGCAAGCTCTCTATTCTGTCCATCAGAAATCAATATGAAAACACAAATAGGCTAAAGAAAAAATGACAGGAAAAGATATGCCATGGGGCACTGATCAGAAAAGTTTCCCCTCCTCAATGGAGACCAGTGAGAAGGCAGGTGGTCGGCAGGGGGAGGAACAGAGGTGTCCCTCCTGCATCTCTTGCTATGGACACTGAGTCTTCTTTTACTATGAACTGCTGTGGAATGGGGCAGCCCCCAACACTCCCTGTTACTAGCCCTGGGAGGGCAAACAATGTGAAAAGTGGAGGAAAGAAGGCCTCCTGCTGAAAGACTGGTATTGTGCTCATGTCGGGGCTGGTAGAAAAGCACCCAAAGGGAGAGCTGTGGGTAGAATGCCTGGGAAAGGCCAGTGTGGCTCCCAAGCCAGAGGACATGGGGTCCCCTGGAATGACTAGTGTGTTGGTATTCTTTTCTATTAATTAAGCCTTTTAAAAATACTGTTGGGTGCAGAATGCTGGCAAATTAGGAGTGCTGGACCATTCGGAGGGTATAGATTTTGCTCAGGGCCCGGTGTGACCTCAGGCTCAGTGGAGTATAAGTCTATCTACTTCATTCAAATGGAATCAATCCTTCCCCTACCAAAGCTTAGCCACACATGCAGAGCTGAAGTCCACCTTGCTGGACCTTCCTGCTGTGGCTGCTGGTGACCACCTTTGTGTCAATAGAGACCATGACCGAGGAGCTTCCATGACGCTTGTTGGTCGGCACATGGGTAGAGTGAGGACAATGGGGAAGCAGGAGAGTCAAACACCTGAGGGATGGAGTCAAGGCAGATAGTGAAGGGTTGGACCAGGGAATCTCTGTGCCCAGGCTAACAGGTGGCCCATGGGAAAGTCCTTCCTTTGGGGACAAACACAAAGGCTAAGACTGACCATCCAGGGGAGCAGAGAGCTCAGGACTCTGAGCAACATTTCTGCAATGTTTAGTCATTTTAGGCAAAGCTTCTCCAGAATTTGGGTTTCAGGGAAGCTTCCTAAGACCCCCTGTATCTGACAAAGCATGGAAATCTCCATGCAGGTGAATGATGGTGGGGCACAGGGGATCAGGACACGCCCCCAGTTGTAACCAGGGATACAGAGGTCAAGGATAGATGAAGCTGCACAGCTGGAGGTTTTTATTTCTCTTTTCCCCACAGGCCACCAGAAGAGTACCTCGAAGTTGCTTGGGCATCCCCAGCTCCATCCAGACCAGTTAGTGGCCATAGCCACCAACCAGACCCCTGTCTTGAGCTTTTATTTTCTACTTCTATCCTACCCCCCACAGCTCCGCCAGCTGTGAATGCTATTTTCCTACAAATCACAGGTCTCTCTTATCACAAAATAAAACCCATATTCTACTGCGTGGAGTTGTCCACCAACCTGAATTTTTCCCCCTTAACATAATTGATGGGCATTCAATCATTCATACTGAACCTGGGTACCCTGAGGTACACGCTGACATGCCACTGTTTTATTAGGGTGTACAATTCTTAGGAATCAGGAGCAGAGGAAGAAGGGAGCAAGGCAGGAATCCAAGGGAACCAACACAAGGGTGTGCCACTGAGCAGGCCACCACTAACATTGAACAGGCTGATGACTTGATTCTGTAGGGTCATTTTCCTAGTACCTGTGTGGACCTCTGAGTGCCAGGACAGCCTGTCCGAGGGCAGGAAGGGGGCACAATGTGTCCACTGTCTCCTGTCCCTATAGGTCAGAGTTCGGGGGCTTCACCCTTCAGGGTTCACAGATGAGACTTGTCAGTGGTGACCTCAGGGACAGCAGGGGAGCCATATGCAGGAAGAACACGTGCATGGTGCAGGTATGAGGTGAGGCGCTTGTCAACTCGTACCCACTGGGAGTTGGCAGGGGCTGCTGGAGAGTCGGTCTCAGAAGTATCTGGGACATAGCTAGTAGCTAAAGGACCCTGGAGCCTTGAAACCAAGAGGGTGTAGGTGGCCCATACGTGGTGCCTCACTATATTTTAGCCCATGCCCTCCACCTGTGGTGACCTCAGGAAACATGTAAGGAATTGAAGGAGCAACTGAAAGAATTCTAAGCCGGGCATGGTGGTGTACGCTTGTAATCCCAGTACTTGGGAGGCTGAGATAGGAGGAGCGCAGGTTCGAAGCCAGCCTCGGCAACTTAGCAAGGCTCTCAGTAACCTAGTGAGACCTTGTTTCCAAATAAGAAATAAAATCGTGCTGGGGTGTAGCTTGGAGGTAGAATGCCTCTGGGTTCAACCCTCAGCACCAAAGAAAGAAAAAGGAAAAATTCTATTCCTTGTGGTGACAAGCTAGGATCTTGGATAAGGCAGTTAATACAGAGGGCTTGGCCTGCTGCTTATGAAATGCTCCATAAACCTTAGCTACTATTATCATCAACATCTGTAATGTCCACCAGGCTATGTCTCTCTGGCCTGGGAAAGGTGTTTCTCACCCACCCCTGGCACTGCTTCTAACACATGGCAATGGTCCATTTCCAAAGGCATTTCCCCACCAACCCCCACATCCCCCATGTCCCCCAGGCAGTGGAGTTGGTCAAGAGAAGAGAAAGTTGGCCTAAGGGCAGGCAGGGTGGGGCTGTACCCAGGGGCCCTCAGCTGTGCCCCCAGATGACTTCCTCCAGCCCTGCCCTCTCTGCCTGCCCAGCATCTCTCCACTTGGTCAACAGACATGAACCAACACAGCGTGCCTCCTCCCCAGCTGCCCGGCTGAACCCCACTGGGGCTGCAGGCTCTTCCTCAGTCTGAGCACTGTTGGCTGGGTTATGGGTCAGGCCTGAATCAGGAGTGGAAAATTCCAGGAGCTCCCATTTCAGGATAGCTGGCATCTGCCACTAAGCATCTCTTCCTTAGTGACTCGCTTTCTTGTTGACGCGGACCATCTCCTCACTCTACACTGACCTTGGTCTCTACCCACCATGCTTCATCAGTAACTGTGGCTTTAACAACTCAGTGGTTCCAAGTAGGGCCTAAAAGCAAAGTTAGGCACCCCAGTAAAACAAATGGACACTGATAAAGGGAGGTGTCCTGGGCTATAACTGTACTCTCCCCTCCCCCTAGGAGCAGAGTCCCATGGCCTTCCCCACTCTAGAAGCCCACCTCATAGCCTGCCTCAAGAACTGCTCCAGACCTTTCTAGAGAGGCCCAAGGAGGAAATCCAGAAAGCTCTGGCCAGAGGGGCTGCAACCCAAGAACTTTGTGTGTGGCCCAAGAGCTTAGCACAAATATTGTGGAGCAATCTGTATGTGTGCTCATTATTTTAGAATTACAACTAAGTAACGTGATCCCCGTGAGCTCATTTATTTGTTCATTCATCCAACAAATAAGTTACCAACTCTAGAAACAAGAGAGATGATCATGAGGTCCAGCTGCGCCAAGAAGAGCAAGTCACTACAATATCAAAGAGGAAACATACTCTCAGCTTAGAGTTGGAGAAACTGTCCTGCCTGAGGGGACTGGAAAGGAAGTGCACAGAAGGGCCTTTGACACTGGGTCCTGAAGGATCAGTAGGAGCTTGCTGGGGGAATAGTGGAGAGGCCATGGACAAGGTTGGTGCATTCTAGGTAGAAGGAAACGTGTGCCAAGCTGTGGGGTGTGAGGAGCATGGGCTTATTCATTATCATTTCACTAAGTTTTATTAAATATCTACTAGGTGCCAGGTCATTGGGTTAAGTGCCAGGAATGCAGGTAGGAAGAACAAGGTAGACATGATCATTGTTTGTAGGGGAAAACCAGAAATAAAACAAATAAAAATTACACAGATAACTGTATGTTTACAATTGTGCCAAGTCTGTGAAGGGAAGAAAGGAGCTATGGGAGCATGAATAGGGAGGGAGGGAGGGAGGACCCATTTGCTCTGAGGATCAGGAAAAGCCTGCCTGAGGAGACAGCTGAGGGGAATTAGTGAGACGAGGATTTCCAGAAAGAAAGTATAGCACATGTGAGTCTTGACGGAGAGTAGAGTCTCAGAGGGAGGCCCAGGCTTGCAGGAGGCCAGCAGAGAGTGAGCGATGGCGAGGTCGAGAAGGCTGTGATTTTTATTCCAAGAGCCAGGGGAATGAGGCAATGAGATACATGCTATAAAGCAGACTCTTCTGGCTGCTGTGTGGGGAATGGAGTGGAGCGATCATGGCTGTGGGGTTGAGTTACACCAATGACTCTCAACCCTAGGTGCAAGTTAGAGTTACCTGGGGAGCTTTTAGTGTAAGGATGTCTGGAGCCCACTCCCAGAGAGTCAACTTTACTTGGTTTGGGATGAGGCTCGGGTATTAGCAATTATTTCAAGTTTTGCAGGTGACTTAAATGTATAGCCATGGTCCAGAACCTTTGAGTTAGAAGGATATCCCTTTGAAGAAGAGGAAGAAGAAGGAGGAAGAGGAGGAGAATGATGATGTTTCTCTGCTCCAGGCATAGAAGATGGCAGCTTGGTCTAGAGTAATGGCAATGGAGAGCAAATGCTGGATAGTTTAAGGGGCAGAATAGATAGCAGCAACCAAGAAGAACTGCCAAATTTTTCGGTGGGGTGGGGGCAGTTTGCTGAAAACTAAAATATTGGAGAAATACCAATTATGGGGTGCATTACATGAGTTCAAGTTTGGTGATATTGGGTCTGAGGTTCCTGTGAGTAACCTAATGGACAGTAGACAGTTGTATAGACAAATCCAGATCTCAGAGAAGTCTGGGTTAGGCAGTTAGGAGTATACATTTGAGAGTCACAGATATAGAGAAATTATCTGAGGTATGGATGGGATTGCTTAGCTAAAGGGCAGAGCACAGAGTGAGGTGGATGGAAGAGGGACTAGGATTTAGCCTGGGGTGTTCCATCCAGTCTTGGAAATTGAGGAGAGGAGGAGAGCTGGTGACAGAGTCTGTAAGGAGAAGCTAGGGAGTCTTGAAGCCCAGAGCAGTCCACATGTCAAATGTTCCCTCCAGAGAGGTCAGGTCTGAACAATGTTTATTTGATTCAGCATCTTCCATGTCATTGATGATTTGGGAGAGCTGTTTTGGGGGATGGGTCGGGCCTAATGCAAACTGGAGTAAATGGGAAGGGAGGGAATTCCGGGGGCGCCTCAAGAGTCCCTGTCAGAGGGAAGACAGAGGGCGTGGCAATTGCTAGAGAGGTTTGTGGGGTCCAGGAAATGTTAAGATGGGAAAAACCTGAGTGGCTTGAAATGTTATTGGGAAGGAGAGGGAGGGGTTGAAGATGCAGAAGAAGGATCTTTGAAGATGCGGGGAGGTGGGATGGATGGGGCCCAATCCATGCAGGAGGGACTGGTATCCATCAGTTATTGGCTGTCAGGACTCATAGGGAAGGCGGGTAGGGAGGAGTTTGGGGACCTCTACCTGGCAGCTTTCATAATCGGGTACAGTGAGGGGAGTGTGCACTTTGGGGAGGCCGTGAGGGGCCACCTGTGCCAAACTAAAGGATTTGAGTTTCATCCCATCAACTATACTGGAGTCACGGTGATTTGGGGGCAGGTGGGTGGTAGATCAGTCTGTAAACATTTCACCCTGGGGCCAGGGTGGAAGATGGTGTGGTTGGGGAGAGAGAAGAGTGGGAAGAAGAGCTAGGAAGCTGTGGCCACCGTTTCCAGAGAAGATGATGACTGAAACTGGAGATGGAGAGTGATCCTGAGAAGGAAAACGTGGATTTGGGAGATAGCTGAGCAATATTACAGGTTTCTCAGCCAGTCTCCTGGTTGTGACCAGAGGGGCCAGCACTGATGAGCAGTCAAACTGGTGTCCTGGGTATTTCAAGCCTTGGAAGGAAGGAAGGATGGGGCAGAGGCACCACAGTGCTGGGCAGTAGAATCTCGGGGGGGGGGGTCATAGAAGGGCTGAGAAGGTCAGATAAGGTGGACGGGGCTTCATACAATAAAGGAGCTTGAGGAGAAAAAAAAGTGCAGATTATTGAATAACAACCCAACAAGAAAACCTAAAGGCCATAAGAAGGAGGAAACAGGAAGGAGGCACTGTTGGGTGGAGCCAGGGCTGGGCAGGCTGAGGCTCAGTCACAGAGCCAAGCGGGAGGGCCACCCAGCCCAGGAAAGCCAGCTAGGTCTGGGCTGGGGCTGAGGGGGCCGCTGCTGGCAGGACATGGCCACCTGCATTCTATGGCATGTGGCACCTGGCAGATCACTTCCACAGAGGTTCCATTGTTACAACTTCTCAACAGCCTGGAGAGGCAGGCAGAGCGCCATGCAACCTCCACGTTAGAGGTGAAGAAAGAGAACAAGGAACTCCAGGGACTTGGTCAAGGTCACACAGCTGGTACCTGGCAGAGCTGGAGAGTGAACCCGGGGCGCCTCCCCATTCTGCTGTACGGCCCAGAGTCAGCAGGTCACTGGCAGGGACAGGCCCACCCCTCCAGGAATGCTGATGGCCAAGAAGGAGCACTCCTTCCAGGTTTGGGGGAAGATTCCTGCAACTCAGGAGAACTTATACAGATGCAAGGCTATCTCCTGGAACCTAAGAGTAGAAACACAGTTCATGACAGGCTCAGTACTTGCAGGAAAATGAGAGTTTCCTAAATCATGAGCCCTGGGCTCCTCGAGATTAATAGGGGACTGGGGATGTAGTCAGTGGTAGAGCACTAAGCAAGGTGAGGCCCTGGCTTCAATCCCCACCACACACACAAAACAAAACAAAATAAAATGAAACAAAAAATGAGTAGGATGCTCACTCTCAGGGCAGGAACCATTACGACTTTGGGGGCCCTGAAACTTTGCCTTTGTAGACCACTTCCTCCATTAAAAAAATAACACACATACACACACACACACATATGCATGTATGCATATATAATTATTTTAGAACTGCATTGATATAAGTATAAATATAATCCAAGCTGGATTTTATTCACTTTTCTGATTTTTAAAATAAATTAAAACATTTTCATGGGCCCAAAGTGCTTTGGGGCCTGGTGCCACTACTGCACCCTGGGGATAATCTGGCCCTTGAAAAGGGGTGCACAGACCTGGGAGGGAGTCCTTTCTCATTCTGCACCCTTGATGTCTTACTTACCACACCCTCATCCCAGCCCTGGGCACAGGGGTACTTATGATCCCAAGGTTACTAACTTTCACTGTGAATTCATTTCCTTCACTTCTCTGAACTTCGGGGTCCTCATGTTTAAAATAGCTGTGATAAAGTAAGAGTTGGTCTGGGGTGTAGCTCAGTGGTATAGCACCTGCTTAGCATGTGTGAGGCCCTGGGTTCAGTCCCCAAAACCAAAAATGAATGAATGAATGTTAGTATCACAATATAAATATGAGAATATCATAGAATTACTATACAATCCAGGAATTCTGCTCCTAGGTATATATCCAAAATAATTAAAAGCAAGACTCAAGAAAATACTTGTATACCAAAGTTCATGTCCACCAATAGATGAATGAATAAACAAAATGTAGTATATACATACAGTAGAATATTATTCAGCCCTAAAATGAATGAAATGCTGACACATCTACAACATCAAAGATCCCAAACACATTATGCTAAGTGAAAATAAGCCATACACAAAAGAACAAATACTGTATGACTTCACTTATATAAGTTACCTCTTGAATAGGCAAATTCATAGAGACAGAAAATTCTTATTTGGGATGGTGAGAAAGTTCTGGAAATGGATAGGAGTGCTGGTTGCACAATATTGAATGCACTTAATACCCCTGAACTGTACACTTAAAAATAGTTAAGCTGATAAATTTTGTGTATATTTTCCACAATAAAAAAGAGAACATCTGCATGAGTACTTTATGCAGGATAAAAAGGCAGACAAATCATTATGGGTAATGACTGTATTGCTATGGTGAACAAGTGTTCCAAAGTTCACAGACGGACTGGCAGGCATAAAACTGCTGTATAAACACAGCCTTCTCCAGCCCCGACCTGCTCCTCACCGCCCACTGCAGCCCACAGATTCGATGACCAAGCTGGAGAATGACTGGACAACAGCCAAGATGCCAGAAGCACTGGGCATCGCAGAGCACGCACGTCCATCCTGGAAACCTGTCATTCCTTGCTCTCTAACAGCATTCCCTTTGGGACCAGGGATTATGGTCTTGGCTGAGAGATCTAAGTTAGTCCTGGTGCCAGGAAGAAAGGAATGACCTGGGAAAGGCCAAGTTACCTGCCAGGCCCTGCCCGTGGGTGCTTTGTGCCCACGTTGGCCTGATCCAATTTCCTGGTTTGCAAAGAATGTCTTGGTGTTTGACAAAGCTGAAAGGGCAGCTCCAGGGGACAGATATGGTGGATACGACCTGGGACAGGGACCCATCAGTCTCAGTGTCTGAGCTGCTTCCCATTCCACCAAGTAAACCCTATTTTCAAAGACAAAGTGTTAAATGTTAAAAAAAATAATAACAAAACAAAAATAACATACAGAAGGGGTAAAGTGAGATGAGGGATTCCCAGGGACCAAAGGACACTTCACAAACACATTCACTGCAGGTTTTCCTCAGATCAGTCTGTCTAGTGTAATTTGGGTTCTCGGGACACCCCACCACCCAGGGAGCCTGTGAACCCCCTGGAATTTATAAGCAATATGTTGGTATTTGTGGGAAGAACACCTATAGCTTCAATCAGATTCTCAGAGGGGTGCATGACCCCCAAATGCTTTAGAAACACTGTTCTGTGAATTTAAAATGTGATCTTAGAGAGCAGCCTTTAGCTTGTGTCCAGTTTTCAGGGGGCACACAGATTGTCTCGAATGATGCGTTGGATCATTCCAGCGCTGGTGGTGTGTGGGGGCAGTGCTTCAGAGGGGGGGTCACCGCAGAACCTTCTACCCTCTTCTCGAAAGTGAAGTGATTCATTTTCAAACAAGCAACTGTGACAATGGAGCTGTTATCTGTGCAAAAATGCTGGTACCAAGTGACAGCCATGGGTCCTTGTTGACCGTGATTCCTCCTCATTACCCCTGGCATTGGTACATGTGTGCGAATGACACATCCAAGTCACCCGTTCAGCCCTGAGTATGCAGCCATAAAAAAATGGCCCCGCAATCCTCACTGGTCCCTTTAAGAGTTCATTGGAGTCTCAGCCTCCAGAGTCTCTGGTGGTCTGCAGGGTCTGGTCAGGCTGACAAGCACCAGGAAAATGGCAGCTCTCATGGTCCTGACCTTCCCCCTGCAGGGAGGGGACTTGATAAGGAGAAGGGTCATAATGAACCGGCAATTTAAAGACTGAAGAGTGACTCAGACATTCCAATGGGGCTTTTATTTCTCCTTTGTGTTGATGTGTGAAATGTAATTGTAGTCATTTTTTCCAACGAGTTGATAAACAGTGATTATCCATGGCAGCTCGTGAGCTGGGCCCATCAAGAACAGTCCACGTGCCAACATTTCTCTCTCTCCCACCCCCAACACCTAAGATAACACCCTTGAGCTTAAGCTTAGAGGTTTCTGGGTCCCAGGAATTTTAGCAAAGGTGCAGGCTGCAAATGGTCAGAGGGAAGGGAGAGAAGGGTACTGTTTGGCAAGGGGTGCTGAATACCAAATTGGAAGCTCTTGAGCTCTGGCCTGATCCCCAGCCTTACCCCACACTCTGCTGTTGCCTGGAAAGAAGAGAAATGGTTTGTTTGACATCAGAAAGCTATTCACCAAAAAAGAGACAGAAGGCAATATCCAATGAACACCTTCTGTGGGCCAGGCGCTGGGCTAACTCACCCTTTCCAAGGACATTACTTCACGTCACCCCACAATAGTAGAGAAGTGGTTAATTCTGAATGCATATTAATACCTGATTTTATGCCATTTGGTTGGCCCTACATGTCTGTGGGTGCCTCATCCTCAGATTCAACCAACCAAATATTCGATAAAATTTGTACCTGTACCTGAACATGTGCAGACTTTTGTTACTGTGATTATTCTTTATACAATATGGTATAATGACTAGTTACATAGCATTTATGTTGTATGATTATAAGTAATCTAGAGTTGATTTAAAGCATATGGGAGGATGTGTGTAGGTTATATGCAAACAGTAGGCCATTTTGTATTAGGGAAGTGAGCATTCTACTCCTGGGAGGAGTAGGGGTTCTAGAACCAATCCCCTGCAGATACTGAGAGATGAGTTATTATGATATGGTATATATTATAGCATAAAATCATCTTACAATAATTCCTCTAGTGAATTATTGCCTTCTCCCAATTAGCGGATGGGGAAACTGAAACAAAGAAAATTAAGTCACATGGCTACTTAGCAGTGGAGGAATCAAGATTTGGACCCAGGATTGTCTCATTCCAAAATCTATATTTTCTCACCACCACACAAGGCTGCCTCCCCTTGAGGCTGGCCTTGCTGGCCCCCTGTGGACATGTGAGGAAGGCAGTCCCAGCTGTGACAATGTGGCAGAACCCCCGGGGAGTTCTTCCTCAACAGCTGCAGTGTCTCAGGCTGCCAAGGAGAACCCGCTTTACCTATCAGCTGCTGGTTAAAAAACTTGGCAAGGAATGACAACAGGCAAAAATGGCTCTGGGGTGGGCCGTGTGTCACTTGTCTGCTGTCTTCTGTCCTTCCTAAGGTAAGGGTACAGGAGGGCAGCTCCTTAGAGGGATATAACAATTGTCTTAATTAGAGTTCTCCAGAGAAACAGTCAAAGTGTATCTGAGGAGATTATTAGACAAATTGACCTATGTGGTTATAGAAGTTAAGAAGTCTCACCATCTGCCATCTGCAAGCTGGAGAACCAGATGTAATCCATAGTGTAATTCAGCTTGAGCCTGAAGGCCTGCGAGCCATGGGGATGGAGGTGCATGTCTGGGTTTTAGTCCAAAAGCCCCAGAACTAAAAGTATTGATGTCTAGGGGCAGGAAAAGATGGATGTCCCAGCTCAAGCAGAGAGAGAAGATTCACCCTTCCTCCACCTTTCTGTTTTATTCAGAATAGGATGATGCCACCCACATTGGGAAAGGCTTTACTCAGTTCCCCAATTCAAATGCTCTTTCAGAGATACCCTTCCAGATACACCCAGAAATGATGTCTTACCAGCTATCTGGGCATCCCTTAGCCCAGTCAAGTTGACACATGAAGTTAGTCATCACTGAAATGCTGAGACATTCAGCCCTGTAGGGGAATTCTCTTTAGTGACATTTGGGATTAATAACACATAAGATTCCTGGGGGACTCGCAGGCCAGGATGCCAAAGCCCAACTCTGGACCCTGGTGTTGGGTGAAGAATGAAGAAGCAAGCCAGGCCTGGAAAGTTCTTTGAGGGGCTGTCAAAAGGCATTCTAGCTAGGCTCCTCTCTCTAACCTGTTTCTTGAGAACTCCCTCCACAGTCTTAGTGTGTGGTGATGGGTCAAGGTGGGGGTGGGGCTGTAACAGTGCTGAAGGATGGAAGGGGAATTGGGGAAGGAGGCGTCAGTGAAGTTTGCACTGTGCAGGGCAAGGAATTAAAAAAATCAGAAGTAAGCAAATGACCTGAAACAGAGATTAGAGAAATGAAAGGTGCTTTTTCTGGTTAAGTTAGTACTAAAAACTAGGTGGGGTTTGGACCTCCAAGCTAGAATTTTAATTAGATCCAAAAGCTTAATGCTCACAATTGCACAAAGAGGGTTGAATAAGGAGGGTAGGTGACTTAGTCAAAAGTACCTTGGGAGGCCGGGCGTGGTGGCGCACGCTTGTAATCTCAGTACTTTGGGAGGCGGAGACCGGAGGATCCGGGTTCGCGGCCAGCCTCAGCTCTCTCTCTCTCTCTCTCTCTCTCTCTCTTTCCCTCTCTCTCTCTCTACCTAGTGAGGCCCTCCGCAACTTCATGAGACCCGGTTTCAAAATAAAGTATAAAAAATAGGGCTGGGGGTTTAGCGCAGAGGTAGAACGCCCCTGGGTTCAATCCCCGGTACCACAAAAAAAAAAAGTGCCTTAGGGCCATGGGGTTAGAACTGCCACTAACATCGTGGAGCCCTCAGCTACTCTTTCTCATTATTAAAATAGGGGTTCTAACTCCTCAGAGTTGTTGAGGGCAATATTTGGAACATAGAAATCATATGATCAATCATTGTGCCCTTTCTGTTAAAGAGGGGTAAATAGATAATTATTTGAGTGGGTGGGTGGAGAGCCTCATGCTTAAAAGACACTGAAAAATAAATCATTGCAAAAGATATTTATATGAAGAAGAGCTGGGATACAGAAAGAAAAGGACAGAATGTGGCTGGAGAATCGGTAGCATCAGCATCACCTGGCAGCTTTTAGACATGCAGAATCTCACACCCCACCCAGAACTGCTGAACCAGAATCTGCATTTTAACAAGAGCCCCAGAAGTTTCACCAGCACTGGAAAGTCTGAGAAGTGCTTCTGCCTTTCAAACTTGGCTGGGAATCTTGAAATCACCTGAGGAGTTTTGAAAGTACCAGGGCCTGGGTCTGGGATGACATCTGGGCATTAGGATAGTTTTAAGGCTCCCCAGTGGGTTCCATGCACAGCAGAGGTAGAAACCACTCCTCAGTACCCCATCTGATGTGCAAGGGGCATCTGGCAGGGGCAAGACAGAGGAAGCAGAGGATGCCCTTGCTGCCTTCCCTCTTCCCCAGCAACAGTGGGCCCTGGCTTTCAACTAGAGGGCCCCTTGGGGCTGAAAGGAAGGAGGTTTTCTTGGGATTCTGAGTTCTAATTTCAGTTCTGCCTTCTCCAACTGACTGTGTGTCCCTGAGCCCAGTCAATGCTGGTCAAATAAAGGAATAATCAAGTGAGCTGTCCCTGCTTGAATCTCCAGTGCTCCCCACTTGAAAATGAGGCTATTTCTTTCTCCCAGCCAAGACATCCTTTTTATCCCTCCACTTTCTCTGTTCCTTTCCTGCTTCCTGGTCCTGCTGAAGTGGGATCATCCCCAGCTTCCTGCAGATGTGCTCCTGCTCCCATTGACATGAAGGTCCGACTCAGCTAAGGTGACAGGGACCAGAGGAGTGGCTGCCCTTCAGAGGCCTAGCTGACAGCGAAAGGGCACTGGAGAGTCTTCCAGGGTGGGATAGCATTCTGCATCTTGACCCAGGTGGTGGTTTCATGGGTGGTATATAAATGTTGACTGAGCTAGTCACCTGGGAATTTATTGAGAACTTTATGTAAATTATACCTCAATTATAAACAAAGAATGAGTTGAGTTCAACAGGCCCCCAGGGGAAAGACGAGTAGTCGGAGCACTTGGCAGTCAGGGGTTGGGGACACTGGCAAGCTGGGGAGCTAAAGCAGAAATTGGGTAGAGAGAGGGAGAGTGAGTCAGAGAGAGACCCAGACAGGTATGGAATAACTTGACCCAAATTCCAGGCAATTGAATTAGTCCTAGGTGAAAGGGTGGGGCTTGGCTTCCAAGTAGGGTGACCAGCTATACTGGTTTGCCCTGGGACTGTCCTGGTTTTAACACAGAAAGTTCTGTGTCCCAGGAAACCTCTTAGGCCAAAATAAATGGGACAGTTCGTCCCCCTACCCCCAGGCTGGAGCTGTGGGTGGTGTTTGAATGCTGGGGAGGAAATGGAGCAGGAAGGGAGAAGCCACTCCCATCAGGACCACCTAACAGTGCAGGAGGGTCCCCGAATTGGCTTAGGTCGATGGCTCTCTCATCTCCAGCCAGAAGTGGCCTGTGAATCTAGAGTCTGGAAGGAGGCGGCGGCCCCCTGCTCCTCAGCTCTCTGGATCCCACCAGCCCTCGCAGGCTTTCTGCCCTGCAGTCCCCACCTGCACAGTGCCTCAGGTTAGTGTGCAACTGTCTATTTGCTTGTGGGTGTTTCTCTCCGGCTTTGAGGCCCTGGGGGTGTGGGGTTGGACCAGTCCTTCTCGCCTTTGCACACTACTGTAGTTCCTCTCAGGGTCCCAGTGCCAGCTCCTTGGGGGATTCTTAATCTTTTTGTGCCATGAATCTTTTTGGCAGCTTGAAGAAGTTTTCATCCCCTTCCCAGAATAATGCTTTAAATGCATACCATAAAACTCAGAGGCTTGCAAAGAAAATCAATTATGCTGAGACATGGCCATCAAAAGATTTTTTTAAAGCACATGTATTTGTGAAAAAGTCATGAGCATCCTTCTTTATTAGAGCTTTGCCCAATGACATCCAGCAGCGGGTGTATTTTGAGGTAGCCATGATTACAAATGATATTTCATGATACCTGTAACACATGTATGGCGAAAACAAAAATACCTGTGATTTCTGTTGGTGACAAATAGCAGGTTCTGCTGACTCTCTACTGTGGTTTGTTCCCTGCACTCCTAATCACAGGAAATGCTAAATTTTACTTGGTAGGGTACAAAAATATAGATGTCATTTCGTTCCAGCCAATTTCACACACACATCCCTGAATTCCATGGCATCCAGTGTAAGAAATGCTATGTAAGAAAGTGAAAGATAAGAAATGTGCTTTGTAAACTGTAGAGTGCACTGTCCTTGTGAATACTGTTAGTCCTTGAAGGATGCAGGTACTCCTGAGATAGGCAAGAGAGGTTAAGAACCAGTCTTTAACTGGATCAGTAGCCAGAGCACCGCGAGAGCAGAAGCAGGCAGGGAACTCTGGTCCCTCTTATTTAGAGATGGCTGTAAATAGGCTTTGTTGTAGCAAAATGACATTCGGTGTGACCCTCGCCTCCCCACAACATTCACTAGTGTGGAAGAGCTCAGACGGGGGGAACAGGGAGCCTGCCTCTTCAGTCTGGAGAGGCCTTTGGGGACTAGCAGAAGGTGTATTGGGGCCATCAGGGGGTCAGAGTTAGAGTTCACTGTGGCCGAAGGAGAGGCTTGGAGGACTGCTGGGAAAGCCAGGTAGCCTCATAGCGCCCTGAGCACCCATTGTGCAAGACAATCCTTTGGGTAAGAACTGCTGGGCCCTCTTTGAAGTCGAGAGTCCACCTTGGAGAGGAAGTGCCCTCAGACCTTAAAGTCTTCGCATGAGTGATTTTTAGTATTGCCCCATGTAAGACAGCAGCGGAGCAGAGACCCTGCAGTTAAGTAGCCCCATGTCTGTCTCCAGCCTGAATGAACATAGGCAGAAAAACTGCCCTCTAATTAGAAATCAGGAAATCAAGGCCCAGCACAGGGCCAAGTGGCATGACCCCAGCCCTAGCCTTTTCAGCCCTCTAGACAGCATGCTTTCTCTCCCCTGTGCAGCTGGGCTGAGAGCCCCCCTCCCTGGGAGTTATTTTTATCTGATAGCTCCATTGCTGGTTATCTGGTAGCCTCTGCGGTGCGTTCTAGCAGCAGCGAGTGTGCAGGGAGGGTTTCCGGTGCAGCTTCCTCCTCCTTCCTCATGCACGGTTCCCTCCCTCCTCTAAGGCTCAGGTGGCAGCTGCTTCCTGGAGCCTAATCTTGGCCTTGGAGGGACCCAGGGCATAGTGGCCTTTGCAGGCTTGGCCCTACACTCTGGTCACCCAGGCTCCACCCTTGGGTGCTCCACCCCATTTCCTCTGTAGAAAAAGATATCGAAGTACTTTTCCTAGTTGCCTCTCTTCCAACCACAGCTCTATTGAGTAAAAGTACTATTTTCCAGCTGGGCGTGGTGGCGCACGCTTGTAATCCCAGTACTTTGGGAGGCGGAGACCGGAGGATCCGGGTTCGCGGCCAGCCTCAGCTCTCTCTCTCTCTCTCTCTCTCTCTCTCTCTCTCCCTGTCTCTCTCTCTACTTAGTGAGGCCCTCCACAACTTCGTGAGACCCGGTTTCAAAATAAAGTATAAAAAAATAGGGCCGGGGGTGTAGCGCGGAGGTAGAATGCCCCTGGGTTCAATCCCCGGTACCGCAAAAAAAAAAGTACTATTTTCCAGAAAGCTAGGTTTGCCAGGGTGACTCTCAAACTGTTTTAACAATGAGCCATAGGAAAATAAAATTTTTTTCATGGCCCAGTACACATATTCATCTACATGTAGGGATAAAACAAAAATATCAAGGAATAACATTTACTCTTCCTCTATCTGCTGCAATCTGACCTTTTCTCTTCTAGTCTTTACCATTTGTTCTCTTCCTTTTCTTTTTTTTTTAAATCTGATTGCAATCTGCAAATAAGTTTATCTCACAACCCAATAATGATTCATAATTCAGTTTGAAAAATATTTGCCAGATAACTTTCTGGAACTATTTCTTTTTTCTGAATGAAGGAAGGGAAGTAGGATTTACAGAGGTCTACCGAACTAAACATTTCCCTGGCATTTGAGGTATACCCATTTTACAGAAAAGGAAGCTGAGCCCACATTTGTATAGCTTAGAAATGGAGGATGAGAGATTCCAGAGGTGTGCTGAGCAGGCTTATCCTGGCTCCCCTAAGTTCCACAAAATCAGCAACCATGGGAACATTTACAACATGGAAATGGGCAAACACTAGAAATCAAGGCTTTTGATTTTTGTGTTTTCTGTCTCAGAGAGTTGGCTGTTTGAAGTAATATTTGCAAAGACCCTGGTAGCCTGCTTCTACTAGGTACCAATAACTCTTCTGGTAGGAGCTTAATGTTTTGGTACTTGTATGCTTTAGACTGCTTGCTGCAAGACAGACATGGCTTACTGTGATGGCATGGTTTTGAATTCTTTTATCTGGAAATAAAGAGCACAGAGTTATACCGACCTTTTAGATTTAGTGCCACTGCCCCCAAAACTTACAGCTTCAGGATTAGAAGCAAAGTCTGGCTAGGGGTATAGTTTCCCTCAAAACTTACTCCCCTGGCTCCCCTTGCACCTTCCAGTGCCCTGAAGGCACAGCACAGTCCCTGGCAGACCGCCAGTACTGAGTGTGCCCCGTGTGTGTGTGAAAGAAAGAAATTGAATTTCTCTTTTTACATATGTTCTCACATTTACCAGCACACCATTGATTCCAATCCTGTTCTTTCTGGTTATAAATGCAATGTATTATAAAGCCCTCTGACCTCAGCTTCCTCATCTGTAAAATAAAATTAAAAAATGCCCACTTAGTGGGGAAAATGTGTTCACTGAGCACTTTCTGGTAAGTAGGAGGGACAATGACTGGAAGGAAACTAAAATGCAAATAATTAATTTATTGCCATGATGGGATTTAAAAGATGAAGTCCCCAAATGCCACCATCTTTTGTCATTTCCATCACTGTTGAGGTAGTTGGTGTGAAAATAAAAACATTATATGTATGAAAAACCACAATTTGCAGAAGCTTGGTGAGAATGAGGAGGGAAAAAACAGTGCACTGTAAATAGCAGCCAGTAGTAGAAAAGAGCCAATTTGTGTTTTTTTTTTAACTGAAAGTGGCAAAGGAAATATTGTAAATGAATTGCATTTCAAAGTAGAACTTCTACCCAGGTAAATGGAGAGAAGGGAGTCATCTACTGAATATTCTGCTTCCATGACTATACTGAAGAACATATTACACATGATTCACTAATTCTCAAAATTCTAAAGAATGGGCTTTATAGCCTCAAAGTTATCCAATCCTGGGCAGCAGTGCTCCAACCATCTGACAGATGCCTCTGCCTGGTGACAGCAACAGAAGCCTCTGAGCCTATGGAAGGCATGGTCCCTGATTGTTGGAGAGTGACCACAACCCCCTTCCATTCATTGCCATTCTGCATTTGGGGGCAATGCAGGAAGCCTACAGTATCATTATTACCACAGTTATGATGACCACAGCTGTGCTAGTTTCCTATTGTGGTTGTAATAAATTGTGATAAAACTGGTGGCTTAATTATGATGTAAGACTACAATGCACCAATAAAAGTATATAAGAAAAGCAAATTTATTACCTTACAGTTCTAGAGGTCAGAAGTCCAAAATGAGTGTCACTGGGACAGTATTGAAGAGATTGGCCAACCATAAAAAAAGATGAAGGAATTTTTTTTTAAACAAACCATTGTTCTGTTCAGAAGTTCACATGGAGACAGTGGGAGACAAAAATAAAGACTCATGTTTCCATCCCCAGGGGCTATTTGCTTATGGATGTCCAATTGTTCCACACCATTTGTTGCAAAGACTATCCTTTCTCCACTGAGTTTCCTGGGCATCTTTGTCCAAAAACAGTTGACCATATATGTTTGGGTCTATTTCTGAACTCCACTCTGTTTCATTGATCTATCGGTCTATCATTGTGCCAACATACACTGTTTTGTTACTGTGTAATAAGTTTTGAAATCAAGAATTACAAGTTCTCTAACTTTGCTTTTCTTCGTCAAAGTTATTTTGGCTACACCAAGTCTTTTACATTTCCATATGAATTTCAGAATCAGATTGTCGGTTTTTACAAAAAAAATTTGCTGAGATTTTCATTGGGTCTTTAGGTCAGTTGGGAAAGAACTGAGATTTTAAGAACATCAAGTCTTCAGATCCATGAACATGGTATATCTTTTATTTATGTGTGCCTTCTTTAATTTTAGCAGTGTTTCATAGTATTTGTTGACCAGGTTTTATATATCTTTTGTTAGATATATCCTTAAGTAGCTTATACTTTTTGATGCTAATGTAAATGTTATTTTAAATTTAAATTTCCTGTTTTTCATCACTAGTATACAGAAATACAATTTTTGTTTATTAAGCTCAGATCCTGAAACCATGCTAAACTCACATATCAGTTCTCATAGCTTTTGTTTTGTTTTTTGGTAATTTAATAGGATTTTCAACATAGATGATTATCATCTGCAAATAAAGAAAAATTTCTAAAGGGATGTCCAAAGAGTCCGTACTCTTATAAACTCTATCCTGAGGCTGTTACAGGAGAATAGAGAGACAATCCAATCAAGGGTGGACAAAATCCACTGCAAGTTATCCTCAAGGCAGAAAATTCCTAGATCTAGTGACTTCATGAAGTTTAATATTAATATGGGTTGATCTTCTATTAATGTTAGGGGGATACCCTCAGCATAGATCACCTGATTATTCACTCACCATGGTTAGGAGCCCAGATGAGGGCTGAATGAAGGCAAAAATAGCCAGCCTTAGGTTAGAAAAATGTCCAAAACTCCTTCTACAAAGCACCACCTTCTTTCACTCTGACCTTCATGAAGCCTCCTTCCTGGTCTTCGAGTTTCTCATTTTGCCCCTTCCTATCCCATCTGCATTGAGCCAGATTGTGTAAAAAATGCTAATCATACCATGCTTGGCCCAGCACTTTTGACAAAATCCAAACTCCGCACCCAGGCCTAAGCAGCCTTTTTCACATGACCTCCTTCCCCGCCCCTGTCAGTCATGCTTACTCAAAGTTCTAGAAAATATTATGCTTAGACCCCACCCCAGACCATTGAAATTCAAGCCTCGCAGTATTTGTTTTTAAAACTCTCCAGGTGATTCTGATATGCATCCAGAATTGAGAACCACTGATAGAGAAGAAAAGAAAGGCTACTTTCATCCAGCCGGGTGATAAAAAGCCATGGATGGCCGGGTGTGGTGGCGCACGTTTGTAATCCCAGTACTTGGGAAGCTGAGACCAGAGGATCTGGGTCCGCGGCCAGCCTCAGCTAGTTAGTGAGGCCCTCCGCAACTTCGTGAGACCCAGTTTCAAAATAAAGGATAACAAATAGGGCTGGAGGTGTAGCTCGGAGGTAGAATGCCCCTGGGTTAAACCCAGGTACCACACACACAAAAAAAAGCCATGGATGGTGGGATACAGGAGACACCGCACTTGGGGCTCCCCCCAACCCATCCTCTGCAAGGGTTCACCTTGCTCCCGCGCTGACTTCATTCCAATGTGGCAGGAAGAAAGAAGGACACCAGACCAGAGTGGAAAGCATTTTCAAACTTTATTTACAACTGTCACAGTGACAAAAAGTAGTTTGGAAAAAAAAATGCTAGTTTCTCCCTGAGCCTCAAAAAAGAACAGATAGAAGTTACAGGAGGTTCATCTCACAACAGGCATTTTACTGAAATACTAGGATTTTTTTTCAATACGATCAGTTAGAAATACACACAAATTACTTAAAAAAAAAAAAGAGGAGGCCAGACAGGAGCTCAGCCACTTGTCCAAGAGCAGCTGGGTCCCCCCCAACAGGCTCAACCACTGAGGGGCCTGACTTTAGCTGTCAGCCCCTGGCCTGCTCAGACCACGAAGGATTGTACAAAGTGGTCTAGTGACCAGCAAAAGGAATAAACCACCCCCATACACGTACATATACACAAAGTCGATTTGATACGCAGTTTACAAGCACATTCCCATCACACAGCAAGACCAGGACAGATGATCCAGGGTAGAGGGAGACGCCAAAACACAGGGACCCTCATCCATGAAGGGAGGCAAGGGTGAGAAACGCCGCGAGGGGATGAGAGTGAGGATGGACAAGTCCACAGCCAACACAGAACGGAGGGGGGACAGGAGAGAGAAGCTCCTCGCAGCGTGGGCTGCAGGCCTCTCCCGCTTCTGCCGAAGAATTTATTGCCATCGGTGTGTGTATCACAGGCGGACAACAGAGGGAGGAGGCAGGGGGTAGGGGTGACAGTGGGCATCCCAGAACCCCATCCTATGACTGCCGTGTCAATGGCACACCCGGTCCCCCTGCCCGTACGTGCCTCAGAGCCACACTGACCTTGAGGTATTAAATACAGCTAGACACACAAGTCCAAAACCGGGGTCAACCTGGACTGACCAGCGAGCTGAGGGGACATCGTGGGAGCCTTGGTTGGCTGAGCATAGTGCGAAGAAGGCTCCAAGTCCACCTCTTTGCTGCACAGTCCTGCTCTGAAATAGAGATGGTGGAAGAGTCTGTCCTGCAAACTGCAGCTCCAGAAGGTTCTGAGCTATGAAGAGAAGCTCTAGTCCATGCGCTGACTTCCTCATGCCACTGCTGCTCTTGCTGGAAACAGGCGGGAGCAGGGTAGGGATGAGGGCCACCATTCCACAGGGACACCAGCGTGCTCCCTCCTCACACCTTCCTCTCATCCACGTCCAGGAGCAACGTGGGGAGCAGAGGTTTCATGACAGCTGTGGTCTCAAACTGGATCCCACCGCTGCCCCAGGAGCCTTGGCACCCCTGAGCAGTAATGCCCATGGTTTGCCAGCTCCAGGAACCAGCAGGAAAGCTCGCCTCCTCACCAAGGATCACCCTGTGCTCCAGCTCCCACCAGAAAAGCAGGCCAAGAACCACATGAGGTGCTGCTGCTGCTGCTGGGCAGGTGGGCTATGATCCCCATGGGCTAGGGACCCATCTACCTGGCTGTGGTAGCTGGGGCCGGAGGGTGGTGGAAAGAGAAGGAAGGGCAGGCCTGGGGGAGTCTTCCCAACCCCCCATACCTCTGCTCCTCCATAGGACTCTGAGAGCAAGTCTTGGGAGGGGACAGTGGAAGGAGGGACCTTTTTGCCCAGGAATCAGCCTTGGGGTCTCCAACCAGGCAGGAAATGCTCTCTCTACTCCCCAAAGCGCTGGGAGGCAAAAGGACAGATCAGGGGAGTAAAGCTCAAAAGTGCTGCCTCTGACAAACCTCCTGTCTCCTGAGCTCAGTGAGCCTGCACAGCAGGGGGCAGAGTCCCTGGGAAGGACAGGCTGACCTTTCCTTTCCTGCACATCCCTCCAGCTGGCTTTGCAAGCAGCTCATTTCTCCTGCTCCCCTGTCCCCTCCTTTCTGTCGCAGACCCACACACCTGAAATGAAAGTGCAGGCTGGAGGGGGGTGAGACTGGAGCGAGATGAAGACTAGTTTTCTGATGCCCCAGCAGCCAGAGCGCATGTTGGCCCAGCACTTCCTGGCTGCTGTTCTCTACTGAATGCTTTCTTAAAAACATGCACTTTTTCTTCTGCCTGGTGTTTGCTTTCTAACTCCAAAGTTCCCTGCTCGTTTGTCCATTCCCTTGAGCCCACTGGACCCCCATTTTCTCTGGCTGCTGGAGTTCAGATACTGATCTCAGAAGCAGCACCCCTTCCCCGCACCCCACACCCCTGCTCTCAGCAGCTTCCTTTCTCAGAAGGCCCTGCGAGTTGTCAGAGGGCTCCACTGCTCAACAAATAATAAAAAAAAAAAGACGAGAAAAGAAAAGAAAACCAACTCGGTGATTTGCGATTTGCAGGTGCAAAACGGAAGCCTCGTTTGACATTTTCAGAACGATGGCGGCTCACTCTCTTCTTCCATCGCGATGGGAAAAACACAGTTCAGGTACAGATGCTGGCTGGCATGACCCCGGGGAGCCCGTGGGGACCCTACTGCTCCTTGTCTTCCTTCGCTGTCTCTTCGCAGTTGTCTTGCTCATCCTCCGGGACCAAGAACTCCTCGGGGGGCCACCGGAGCTCCCCACTCTCCACCTCGCCCTCTGTGGGCTCCACCACTATGGAGGGGAGGCGGTCCTTCAGTTTGCAGCAGCGGTCGAAGTCTGACGGGTCGGGGAAGATCTGAAATAAAAGCAGAGCAGGCACCGGGTCACAAACACGTGAAAAGAGAAACTCAATTCCTTCCTTTCACACACACGTGGCACACTCAGCACAGACTGTCTGCCAGGGACTATGCTGTGCCTTCAGGGCACTGGGGGGTGCAAGGCAGGAGCCAGGGGAGTAAGTTTTGAGGGAAACTGTCCCCCTGCCAGACTTTGCTTCTAATCCTGAAGCTGTAAGTTTTGGGGACAGTGGCACTAAATCTAAAAGGTCGGTATAACTCTGATTGTGCTCTTTATTTCCAGATAAAAGAATTCAAAACCATGCCATCACAGTAAGCCATGTCTTTCTTTGCAGCAAGCATTTTATACCTGCAATCCAAAGCACACAAGTACCAAAACATTAAGCTCCTACCAGAAGAGTTATTGACACCTAGTAGAAGCAGGCTACCAGGGTCTTTACATTTATCACTTCAAACCAACACAGTTAAAAAAATAGGTGTTGCTCGTGCTATCTTAAGAATTTCAGGCTTGGGCAAGTTAGTAGTCCAACACCATACAGCCCAGACACAAATGAAGCTCAAACCCAGGTCTATTTTGACCCATTGCTGCCCTGCCCCTTGAGTCGATAGATAGTCCTGATCGCATTGCAACTGTCAAGTCAAAGCCAAATCCAGGTGAAGGCAGGACCCCCAGACACAAGCAAGCAGGAACAAAAGCCAACCCACCTTCCTCTTGCTGGAGCAGCTCCTGGCTGCGCGCTGGCTCTACACCTGGAAAAGTCTACTTCTCCCTCCAGAACCCCATCAACGAAGCTACATTTTCTTAATGCCTACTGTGTGTCTTGCCCAGAGCTGGCACAAACCCCAAGTCAGGCTATAAAATCAAGGGCCAAGTCCAGCTCAGTGGATTCCTTGTGCACACACTGCCCTGTGACTACAGCTGACCCAATTCTTTGCCCAGCAGCTTAAGTACTTAATCCTCTGGGCTGCTGGTCCCTTGCCACCCACAGCCCTCAGTGACACACCCGAGTGCTGGGGAGAGGAATCTTGGTTTGAGAAGCTGGGGCTCACTGAAGCACAGGCCTGCTCCTCCCACCTCTCCATTTGATGACTGAGGAAACCCAGGCCCAGAGGGGTCAGGAGACTCCCTGGCAATCACACAGCTTGTTTGTGGCAAAAGAACACTGGAATGGGTAGAGACACACATTTGAAGAGATCTCGGAGGGGCTGCCTGCTCCTGCTGGATGGAGACAGGGCCATGACAGCAGATGGGTGGCCTCTATTCCCAGGAGGTAGAAACATTCAGGCCTCCCAATTTCCATGGAGTTCCCAAGATGTCTGGTCTTACAACCCCAAGCAGTGTGTCCCCAGCCAAGTCACACTCTGACCACGTCACAGGCCACGTGGGGCTCCCGAGAATCACGGGCCTCACGAAGCCTCCCCAATCCCAGCAGACCAGTGATTATTAACCATTTATCCAATAAAGGCCTATTGCTGGGGATTAAGCCTTAAGCCAGCTGTACGGCCAGGCATCATTAAAGACTTAACAAGGCTCATAAAAAGTATTGTAATAGCAGCCAGAGGAAAACAAGGTGGGGGGAGGAAGGCAGGCCGGGGTGGGTCAACAGAGGCCCAGGGAAGCTGACCCCTGTTCTGGGCTTTCTCCTCCTGCATGGACTGCTGTGCACACAGGCTGGCAGGTGCCAAGCGGGGAGTGGGTCAGATGAGCTATCTGCTCTTTTCCTCACTTCTCCTGGGAGCTGAGCCCCTCCTGGGGGTGGGGACACAAGGTGCCTTCCAAGCGCCAACTCTGGGAGTGAGCCAGGGAACCCCAACGAGAGAACGGACGCTTCAGTTTACCAAGTGCTTTTAGACATCACCTCGCCATGGGCTCACTGCCACCCTACGAGCAGCAAGACCCTGGGACTGAGGTCGCCGGGCACAGCCAGCATTCCCACCTCGATCTGCTTGTCTTAGTGTCTGTGCCTCTTGAAAAATGAACTAGGATGCCACTGGGTCGACATCCCCACTTTGCAGTCCTGACTGGGAAGTGTGAGCAGGTGTCTGGGTCTCTACTGCCCAGTCAGCGGCTGGCAGCCCCAGCCTGGGCCCCAAGATGACCATCTGGCCAGCCAGGCCCCAGAGAGGAGTACCCCACTCATGGTACTTATCCTAAACCTTTGGGACCTGGGACAGAGCTGTGAGATAGCAAGAGGAGCTGGCCTCCTGGCCCTGCACAATCCCTGGCCTCTGCCTCCATCCTCTGACCCCAAGCCAGGGCTGGGCCTCCCTGTCACATGGCTGGGAGACAAGAAAACTCGGGTCTAATTATGATCACCCAAGCCAAGGCAGAGCAAAGAGGGCGAGAGGGCCAGGACAGCAGAAATAGAAGGACTATAAGAGTGGAAAGCATCAGATTTCATTATAAACTGGGAATAGGTTTTTCCCTAAAATCAGGGAGAAACAGTTAAAATAATATTGAGGCTGATGGATGAGATTTGTGCTGAACAAACTCTTAATCCCAGCAGGTTATCATCCCTATTCTACAGATGGGGGAACCAAGGGCATGTGACTTTCGTAGGGCCACATCCCTTGAAGTATCTGAACTGGGACACAAATGTCTGTAGGACTTTAATGATGTGTTCACTTGAGGACGCTGGGTCAAGACATAGAATTCGGATCCTTGTCATATCCTTGACCTCAACTGTATGACCCCTGCTAAATCCCCCCCACACACACAACTTCAGTTTCTTCTCTTGAGATGTGAAGTGACCTTCTGGTCTCCTGAGATGGGTACAAGCTTTTGGCAAATACAGAGATGATAAAGTGCTCTGAGGACATAAGCGCAATTCAAATTGTAATGTCTTCTTTGGAGCAGTTTCAGCAGGACTACAGTAAGTACCCAATCTCCAAGCAAGAGGCACTAATACCAACGCAGTAATTAAAATAACTCCAAACAATGTCTTTTATACCAACAGCTTCACAATAAAGTCTTTTAAGTCTTTGGGGGAAGTCTGAGCACTGAATTTCTGATACTGCTTAGTTCCCAAAGACCTTTGCTCCATGAATTGCTCAAAAAAGAAGCTGTTTTTTTAAAAAAAATTTTTTTTTACAAAGCTTGTTAATTGTATTTTTTAAAATCACTATAATATTTACTCTAACCCTTCTATCAGAGATTTGATTTTATTACCTGATTATATCAATGTGTGCCTCTCAAAATTGTAGCTCTCTCCAAAAATAAATAAAAAGCAACCAGAACCAAACAGCCTCACGGTTTCCTTGTAATCAGACAGAAAGCCTTGCAAAGGGTTGCTGAGTCTTTTTCCAGCACAATCTTATCTCCGACAGCTGCTTAAGAGGCTGACCCCAAGGAGGTCAGCATTTTTCCACTAAGTCATGCTTTTTAATCATCTAGGCAGCAGAAAAATGAGAGGTTGCAACTGCAATTTGACGGGGTGGGGAAGGCAGTGGAAAAAAAGAACTGGAGTTAGACTTGCCAAGCACATGACAGGTAGGGTTGAGGCGGCAGGCCAGCCCAGCATGCTGTTTGCCTGCAGGAACTGGCAGGGAATAAAGAACTGCCCCTGTTCCAAACAGAAACTGCTTCTGGTTAAACATCCTACCCCAAAGTGCCCCTTCTCTCTGGACTGCAGAAAAGGAAAAAAAAATCCGTTTCTCTTCCCTCTGCAGTAAAGCCTCATCTTCAAGAGGGTCAGAAAGATGGGGAGACCCTGCGAGGCATTTCCCACCTTCATCCCAGGGCAGGGCAAGGCAGGGAAGGTCCAGAAGCATCCATCTCCAGCTGTGCTTCTCCCAGCCCTGTACTTTACTCCTTCTGCCAACACTGCATCCAGCTGTCACGCCAGGCTGCCCAGGCCGATGGCTTGGATATAACTAATGGGCATCGAGTTCTCTCCTTTGCAAATACAATAAAGTCTTGCCAATCACACACACCAGGGACACCCCAGGTCCTGCGTAACCCACTGTGTGGGAAGAACAGGCATTCAACTTTGGTGATGGTGAAGTTCACAGGGGACCCCTCTGCAGAGGCATCCTTTTCCAGGTGGCCTCCAGTTCCAATCGGTCCTGACATTTCAGGAACGCAGATGGATTCCCTTGAAAGGTCGAGGGAGCTCCTGGATGATTTAGGAGGAAGAGACGGGCTGTGAGATGGAATTTGGATGCCAGCATACTGGAATTTCTGGCTGCAGAGGTCAGCGCTGTCCAACAGAATGTCCTGCAGTAATGAAAATGTTCTCCGCGCTGTCCAAAAATGCAGCCACTAGTCATGTGTGGCTAAGGAGCACTTGCAATGTGGCTACAATGGGATTAATTAATTTTATTAATATAAATTTATATCTGACTTAAGCAAATATAACATAAATTTAATGAACATTTCAATAGCTACCTGGGGCTAGAGGCCGCCCCACTGGGTACATGATTAAGCATGAGGTCAGCGAGAGCAGGACTAGCCAGAAAGACTCGGGGAGTCTGGTGGGCTGACCAACGAGGTGGCCTCAGTGCAGAGGACTGTGGGGTGAGGGGCAAGCGTCTGGAGATGAGGGGCTCATCTGCAGGCTTTTTGCTTGGGCATGGAAGTTGCTGGTGAGCCAGCTCCCGTTTCACACAGAGAGGAACTGAAAGGCAATACCAACCAGGGCTCCAAAGGCCCCAAATTTGGAGACCAAGCTATCGACTGTCTGCCTTTAAGCCAGGTGACCTAAACCTGGCTGCCTCCGGGGTGGGGAGAAGAGAGAGATGCCTGGCACCCAGCATGGAAAATGTGAGCAATTCTGGTGGGTAGGAGCCGCCCTCCCCTGTGTGTGTCCCTCGGCCATCAATTCTGACAAACAACCCGAGCTGGCCATGAAGGGGGCGGAGGGCTGGGCAAAGAGCTGTGAGATGCTAACGGGAAAGCAGACACCAGCAGGTGGAGGAGATGAAAGGTGGTTAACTGGACACAAAGGGCTAATTACCAGCTCTGCAAGCTGAGCCCTTGGCGGCCTGCACACCCTGCTCCTCTTTGCTGGGGAGGGACAGAGGAAAGGAGTGCTGGGGCAGGCAGATGGGGTTGGCCAGAGGGGAGGCAGGGCAGAGAGGGCCTGAGAGAAATAGCCAGGTTAGCTCCCCAAGGTACTGTGTATAAAAATCACAGTAAACCTCTACCCTCTCTAGCTGCAGACAGGAACAAAGAATCAACCCCAAACCTGCAATGGAAAGCCACCACTCCCACAGGCAGACCAGGAGTCTGAAAGATTTGGCTTTTACCTTGCTCCCATCTCTTATTATCTCTGTGACCTTGGTCAAGTCATGTCAACCTCTCTGAGGCTCACTTGCCTCCTGAGGGGAGTAAGGAAGCTGTTTCTACTCTGCAGTATTGTTGGAGTGGTTACTTGATGCCTGCCGATGCTGGGTGTAGACAGCCAGCCCATTCTCCTACTCGCCTCCTCTATAAATTAGAATTAATGCTAAGTCTGATCTTATAAGGCTTTGGAGAGAATCAAATACAGGTATGTGTGAACATGCTCTGTAGACTCTAAATTCCTGATGCTGGTTCTTATTAGGTAAAGCTGGGGTCTCCAAGGAGTGTTTAGAGTGAGGTTCTGGAAAGCCAACAGCTGTAGCTTGGGACAGGAGCAAAGGTGCAGCACTCTGGGCTTGTGCTCACAAACCCCAGGCCAGGTTCTTTGGAGAAATAGCTGTGACTTCATTGCTTCCCTCCCAGAGCCTCTGTTTCCCCGGGGCGTGGATTAGGCCAGCTGGAATGGAAACAACTGCTTTGTCCAGACCCTGATCTCTCAGTGGAAGGCCCTACAGCCAGAAGCCTTCCCGCTCTGTACCTCCTCCCTCGGCCCTCTCCTGGGGCCTGTACCAGGGGAAGTCAGATCCCTCCAGACCCCCAACTTCCTAAAGTCTAGATTTCTTATTTTTCCAGGGGAACAACAGTGAGTTGGCCTTGTGTATTTATTCCTTCCTAGCAGGGGCAAGTTTGTAACAATGGGCAGATCTCTCCCAGCATCCTGCTCTGCCAAGGGCAGAATGAATGAGCAGCAGCTAATTCGAATGAACAATACACCCTGCACTTTGCCCTCTAACAATATGTAAAGGCAAGAAATGCGATCCTCGCAATACTCGTCTCCTGCGATTTTATTAGCATTATATTATTCGTATTACTTGCATCTTACTGACTTTTCAAAGTGGAACATGGCTCATACGAACAGAAAGAATGGTGGCACAGGAGCAGAGAGGATCCTGAGGGGGTTCAGGGAGGGAAGACCCTTCTCCAGCTCTGCTCAGAGGCCAGCCAGCTCAAAGTCCATGTGTGAGACTCTCACCTGGCCCTAATTCTTCCGTGGACCGGGGCTATGGAATATCCACTTCGTCCTATCCTGCCCTTCTAGTGCCTCTAATCTTATAGGGCACTTGAGCAAAGATTGGGGCTTTATAACAACTGCTGAACCTCCTTCCTTTGGATCAAAAATGCTTAAGCCTCTAGCCTTGAAACTTGAAAGAAAAGGAAATCCTTGGGATAAACACCATCTTTCATAAACATCTCTCAAACACACACCCATCCTGCAAGTCAGGAGTTCCAAATTCCAATTAATTAGCACTAATTTCTACTGAGGATGCTAGGCCCAGAGAACTGGTGAGACTTTTGGAATGTTAGAGAATTTTCTCAAAGTTCTCTGGGGTGGTGAGGAAAGACTGCAGTTATCTGGCATAGATGACTTCAAATACCTGTATCTTACTGACCATATCATCATTGCCCTCTTGAAAGAAGACAGGCCCTCCAGTCTTCTGAATCCCCCTCTCTATCCTCTTCCATTGGAATGACCCAAATGTTTCATGGACACACCTCCAATCTCTCTCAGAAAGCCCAGACTGACCCAGCTGAGATTTTAAACATCCTCTCATTCTTTGTTCTGGAAATAAAAAAATCTTGAATGTTTAGTTGGTCTCACAGTGTTCCCATCCTTGCCCGGAGTTCCCTTCCTAACCCCTACCACAGGGCTTCCAAACCCACCTTGGCATATGAACAACTCTTTTTTCAAGGGTCTGAGGACTTCCTTGCAGCCCTACCTCATGGCCCTGCTCTCAGTCACTACCACTTCATTCCAGGCCAACTCACCTTGTCCCCAGAGTAAGGTCATCAGCTAGTTACCCATCTTTCATTCAGTTAAAAAAAATGTATTTTCTCCCTCAAACAAAAACTGCCTGATAGTAGCTCCTATAAAAGACACATGGATATTTATTTGACCACAAGTGCAGTACTGATGTGGACAACTGGAATAAACAGGGCTAAACTCCTAGAGGTACACCTATCTCATTACCTGACAGTTCTACAATGTCCCATCAAACGTAGTCTATTCAGAGTAGAGAAGTGGTTCTCAAAGCTCAAATCCCAAGATCTTTTCAGGGAGAGAGTGTACATGGAGTTAAAATATTTTCAGAATAATACTCAAATGCCATTTGCCTTTTTCACTGCGTTGACACTTGCACTAATGCTATAAAAAAGCAGCAGTGAGTGAAACGGCTGGCATCTTTGCAAGAATTAATGCAGTGGCTGCAAATTGTACTTGTCGCCATTGCATTATTTACCACTTCACACAATTAAAACCAAAACCCAAACCAAAAAAACCTTAATGTTAATGAAACAGTAAAAATTAATTTTTATTAAATATTGATTCTTAAATACATGTCATTTTAATATTTGGAATGGTGAAAATAAAGCATTTCTTCTTCTTACCAAAGTACACCTGTCATCTCAGAGAAAAGCATTTGGACAATAAAGTTGCCAGCTAAACTAGCCAGACTGACCAACAAACTATAGTTATTTCAACTTGGGTATTATGTGGATATTTTTTTCCAAAAATGAACAGAGAGAACCTGTCACTTTGAGGAAAATGATAATATTTGTCATCAGCAACAAAAACAGAGTTTTCAAGTGAAAATAAGAATTTTTGAAAACTCTTATCAGCCCCCATAAACTTGACAGCTTCTTAATGCTTGGAGGCTTTCTGATGAGACCAGTGCAGATATTAACTAATGTGGTATTTTCATACTGCATAATGAAATGTGTCAACAATCACTTCAAATGCAAAATAGACAAATGAATTTTGATGTAAGAGTACAAAAATTTCACTGATAAGGTTTCAGATACCACATAATGTTTAAGAAACTATCATTTGTTAGGTTATGGTGAAGTATCAAAAATATGAAAAGTTTATATTTCTTCATTATATATCTGCATAGGCCAGATTTTCATTGACTTCAACCAGCACTTATTGCTACGAATTGATTCATGGGAAACATATAAGAATCTGGCTACATTTTATTGCACCCAACACTAAAGAGATCTGTAAAAATGTAAAACAGTGCCACTTTTCTCACTAAACATGTTCTGTTTTGGAAAATACAGTTATTTTTATGAAAAATTGTTATGTATATTAACATAATGTTTTCATTGTTATTCTAAATGAATGAATATGTAAAAATTGAAAATTTCTGTTTCAGTTTCTCAAACAGTAAATATCAAGACATAATCCACATAAACAAAAGCTCTTTGGGAGACCATAAATTATTTTTAAGAGTATAAAAGGGACTGAGACCAAAAGTTTGAGAACTGTTGTCTGGAGGAAAAAACATCCTTAGGAAGATGATTGTATAAGTCAAGGTTGAAAGACGACATATGTTTTAAAACTGGAAAAGAGCTGAGGGGAACATTACAGGTACCTTCTAATATCTAAAAGGCTGATATAAGAAAGAGCGGAGTTTTGTTTTTGTTTTTGTTTCAATCTGATGTGAAGATCTAGCAGCAGGATGGAGGATTTCATCAGATTATCCAACTTTCTAACAAACAAACAGAAAAACATAGAGATTAACTCTCTTTTACAGATGGGGAAACCAAGGCCCACAGAGGTGACATGAATCGCCTGAGATGACATGGATGGTAGCAAACCCAAGATCAGAAAGCAGTTATCCAGATTTTTAGTCCACAATCCCTCTGAGCTGAAGGATGCTGAGCTCTGTGTCCCTGGCAGTGTCCAAAGAACCCATGGGGGACCCAATGTGCTGTGACTCTAAAGGCTGTCCCATATCAAGACGCCTGATCCAATCTCAAAGCTCCCCTACCCACAACTCTGAGATGCTTCAGAGCCCTAGTCCTGATTCCAGGGTGAGTGTGTATACCCGGGGTTCCCAAACTTTTTGTTTGCATACTCCCCAAAAGAATTTTGAACAACTGCGTCTCCTTTTGCATATCCTATATAAAATTAATACTTTAAAATGAAATATACATACCAATCTTTTAATGTACTCAATGGGTTATAAATACCATAGCAATTTGATATCAACCATCGCCTACTGAAAAACTCCTGAACAAGCTCTAAAGTCAAATCTTATAGTATCCCTTTCTCTACTTGAAACTGTATTTCCATTCTACTCCATAGAATTTTTCTTTATATAATTTTTAATGTTTACAAGTTTTTAATCATTAGCTTTTCATACTTCTCTGTAATAAAAAGAGAATAAAAAGATATATTTATGTATATAAGTGGACATTTTAAAAACATCATGTGATTATAAGATTTTGTTAATAAAAAATACTCTGGATTGGCTTTCTGTAGCTATTAGTATTGATGGATGTATCACAAATAATTATTAAATACAAAGGCAAATTTATATTGGATTGGATTCTTACTGTGAAGGAGGGGTACGACTTATGGGGCTACCTGGACAGCAACACTTTGAATGGTCCATTTGTTGGATGCCCCTAAAGTTTCTACCCTGGAGAAGGCACTTTGGAAGAAACCAGAGGGTAGATGGCAGGTCTTTCCCTGATAAACAGGGAGAAGGACAATCTTGACAGAAATATAGGTAAAAGAACATGGTGAGGCCCATCTTCAGGAATTACAATTTGAGAAAAGTCACAGAAGGAAGCTAAAGATGTAGGCATGGATTTCCTGAAAACCCTCCCTCTGTCATGTCCTCTGGAAAGTATCTGTGAACCCTGGGGACAGCTGTCTTCCTGTTTTAACACGTCGTTAAAATGTGAAGTGGTGTATACACAGATGTATTATTAAGAAGTAACTTGGCATGAAAGTCTCCAATATTAAAGTGCCAAGGAAAATAGCCAGGAAGGATCCTGATACTTCCACTGACATATCTAAGGGGGCAAATGACCAAAGAAATACAGAAACAATCATTTAGTATTAGCTGAATTTATGGATGCTTCTATCTCTAAGAGAAGACATTCAACTTTTGAAGAAAACAAATACCTTCAAGGTAACAACAGAGATGTCCCCTAAAAGAACCATGCTATGGGATTTCCCACTCATGTGAGCCTGTGTCTGCCAGCCTCACAGTACCACCTTGGTTATTCCTGTTATGTGCAGGCTATGTTTTTTCTTTACTCACTTGTTTAAAACATTATCTGCTTAAAAATCAAACTCTATCACTACATAAATGGAAAACTAATGTTATGTGTCATAGGTAGTAACCATAAAAAGAACTAACATTTTGAAAGTTGTCTGTGTAACACCTAAATTAACTTTGTAAAGTACCAGGAGTGAAGACCCTATACAAACACTGGTCTGGGCCGTTTACCTGCTGCAATGCACCTGGAGCCTGGCAGAGTTGTCAGGTAGAAGGCCCTTGGGTGCTGGGAGCAAGATGTCCTTCATATTTAGATTTACTTCTAAGATCCCAGTCCATCCTTACTTCTAGGTAAGCATTATTTCTCAATGACGAGCATTCTATGAGCCAGATCTGAGACCCCAGGAACATCAAAGATGGTTCAGAGAACTAAGCATGCATCTGATCAAACTTCATGGGTCGTTAGGCTAAAGTGACTTCATTGGTCTCTTCAAAGTTACATGATACTCCAATGTCATTAAAAGAAAAAAAGAGACCCAAATACATTTGTAATCCAAAGGGTGTTTTAGTATACCTACTATAGGTCAAGAATATCATCTCTAGCTATTTTGCAATGCTGGCTAAACATTACTTAAACATCATCAATTGTTATCATGGTTAAAATAATTATAAACTATAGGAAGATGTATTCCTAAGCATGCTAAAATAACCAAACACCTTTCTGATAAGCTCCTCCATTATCCCATTTCTAAAGATGTTACACTCCAGAGATGCTATTTGCTAGAGCTTTCAATGTGGGCAGAGTACATTTGATAAACTCTTTTATGTGTGTTTTCTGTTTTTAAGGTAATATATAATCAAGAAGCTAAATGATGTCGAATCTCTTTGAATCGGTAATTCTACTTCCAGGAATTTATTCCAAGGAAACGAATCAGACCTGTGCAGAGATTCATGTAAAATGATGTTCAGAGCAGTGTTCATTGTAAGAACAAAATATGCTGCAACCTAAATATCTAGTAATAAGAACTAGTACATAACAAAATTGCAAAGAAAACCAAATGACAAGAACATAGTCACAGCATGATATTAAATGAAAAAAAGGATTCACTATGGCATATACACTATTATCCCAATTTTATTTTTAAAATATAAGTACATAGAAAAATACTGAAAGTAAACATACCAAAGTGTTTCAGTGATTGGAATATGGGTGTTTTTTTCTCCTTGTACTGCTCTGTGTTTTCCTAAATTTCTACAAAGAATAGATATTACCTTTATGATGATAATGTGCATACACTCACACTTTTACCTTTTGACTCAGAAATTGTACCCCTAAGGTTATTTTAAGGAAACAGTATCAATGATGCACAAAGATTTATATACTAAATTATATGCTTATAAGAGAAAAATATGACAAAAAGTAGAAAAAAGTAAAACAATCTTTTAGCTTTATGCAGTTGTTAAAAATGATAGCTTTGGAGTTTCTGTTTTTGTTTGCAGTGCTGGGACTGAACCCCAGGCCTCACACATGCTAGGCAAGTGCTCTATCACTGCACTACACCCTCAGCCCAACTTTGGTGTATTTTTAAGACAAGTTGTAACAACATGACACTGGTAACAGATGATGTTACATAAGACTTGCAGAACACAACTATGTGTGACTTGGGCTACATAAAGGTACAAGTGCATTGGGAAAGAAGGCAAAAAGATGCTCTAGTGTTAACCACTGTTATTTATACAGGGCAAGACCATGGCAACTGGAAAACAAAAAGTTTAAAGAAGAAACTAAAAATTTCATAATGGGCATCAAAATTTGAAAAGCACAAAAATAATAAAATACATACTTTATCAATGACAATATAAATTACTGACAAAGAAGGAAAACATTTCCCGTAACTACAACACTCTCATCTAAAACAATCACTACTATAGTAACATTCCGCCATCCGTCCACCATTCAGTTGTGTGTGTGAGTGAGTGTGTGCATGGGAGGCAGAGGAGGGTCCACAGGTTCTCCTGCTCCGTCCGTAGAGATCACATGGGACAAGTTTCTTGAGCTCTCCAAAGTACAGGCAGGGGCTGGGGGAATGGCCCAGTGGTACAGCACTTGCCTAGCATGTGCAAGGCCCGGGGTTGGATCCCTAGTACCACACATACACACATAATCACACAAAATAAAGGCAGAAGATGAATTCAAAGTATATTTAAGATTCTGTCTTGAAACCACCCAAAATCAAGTTAGGAGAGAGTCAGGCCTAGAGACCAGGCATCTCTGGAATGAAGTCTATGATAAATAACCTCCTTGCTCAGGTCCATTCTGCTTTACGTGAAAGATCCAGAACCTTCCTTCCCATTGGCTTCAATAACATTCCTGGCCAAGAAGCAAGCATTCGACACAGCTTTAGCTAAGGGCTGGGGGGCTTCTTCTGTGCAGTTTATCTAAAATGAGCTGCCAACAGTGCAAGGCGACCCAGTCCACCAGGGAAGGGGGCCAAGGAAGCCCCCAAATGTCCTTTGGAGGTCACAAGACTGACTTGACAACATTTTAGGGAAACTCTGGGCAAATTTAAATTGTTTTCAAGATATATTTGTGCAGTAGGGGCTCTTCCCACGCCTAGGTATGAAGCAGTAGGAACAGGATCTGATTTGTGGGTCCCAAACTCTTCCCAAGGTGGGAAGGGTGGGTGGCATGGTGAGAGGCAGGCTGTGGTGACTAGACTGGAAAGGAAGGAAGCCCCGGTAGTCCGACCCCTGCGAATGAGGGCCTGTCTTCGTATGCCCCAAAGCTTATTTCAGGACTCAGGCCTGCAAGATCATTTCAGGACATTTGCTAGACACCCAGGAATAGCTCTTGGCTTCAGTCACAAGATTTGCCACCCAAACTCATCCCTTTCCCTCACAGCACAATCCTCCTTTCTATCCCATGTGGGAGACTGGGTCGATGTGGAGAAAACGCTGACCCTATACAAATCTATGCCATGGGATTGCCAAGGTACAGGGATAGTTCTCTGCAGGAAAGGGAGAGGACGGGCCCAATCAATCATCCGGTGCTCATTAAGCGACTATTTGTAGGACACTGCACACAGTACTAGAGGAACAAAGAGCAGTCTAAGACACAGCCTCTGGCTCTGCGGCGTGACGAACACCCGGCCACTTGGGGAGGGAGGTGTTGGGCCCAACACAGCCCCTTTCAGAAGGGGCTGGTTGTATGCATCTAGTGTGTAGACGCTGGCTGGGTAGTGAAGAAAGCTTGTTCTCTCCCTGGCTGTGCACAGACGCACTGTTGTGCCCACGGGGGCCGGGGGAGAGAGAGAAGTCTCCCCTGGGAATAACTCCAGCCCTCTGCAGGCCCTGATCCAGGGGCCTTCAACAACAGTGAACGTGACCTTTGTGTCCAGAATTTGAGCGCAGGAGGGAAGGTGCTAGATCGTCATGAGAAGCAGAGAAGGTGGGTAATGGCTCAGAAAGAGGCAGTACCTGCAGACCCAGGCCCAGTGCCACTCAGAGAAACGGACTCCTTGTACTTCTGAACCCGGTGGCCCTAACTGCCTGTCATATATCACGTTACTATGATATATGTAGACCCAGGAGAGAGGCGGACAGAGTAGGGATGGAAAGAGAAAACTTGCCACGATTCCAGTAACATGTCGTGTCTGTGGCTGGCTGTCTCCTGCCAAGTGTTTTGGAATTTTAGCTTTATGTCTCTCCAGGGACAACTAAGGCTTTTAAAAATCTGATGTTGTGAAAGATGGTTTCCTGGTGACCATGGGACTTGTGTGCAGCCGCTCAGCGGGGTCTTCCAAACTCTGGAGGACGTGTGGGGTACAACGGCCGGGGATAACCAATGAGACGAAGGGAATGGGGAGGAGGACAAAGACATAGCTGGTAATTTATGTCCAGAGTGGTCTCATGACAGGGGCTTGTAGGGGACAGAGGTGGGATGCTGGGCAGGAACCATCCTGAGGGCCTATCCCAGGAACGAAGGGAGCTAAATCCATCTCCTACACCTGTGGACACAGCATGGTGGAGCCAGGCTCAGGAGGGTCATAAAGACAGTTCCGTGTAGGGTGCGTGAGCAGAGTTTTGAACTGCTGCCTGACTTCAATGATCACCTAGCGTCTGTTCTTAGAGAGGAGCTACTGCTCCTGATGAAGAGCAAGGAGGCAGAGAAAGCAGCAGGCTGTGGGTGGGTCTTGGAGACAGAAGGGGCCGAGAGACCTGTCCTAGGGAAGCTGGTACCCAGCCCCAAGTCCTACAGTCCTCTCCCCAGGGCAGAGCTAGGCCAAGGCTCCGGACTTCAAGAAGCAAATGATAGGCAGAGGCAGGGCAGCCCAGCCCACTGCTGTCCCTCCTCCTGCCCCAGATCATTCCCTCCTTCCCTGCGAGGGGAAGGGAAGATGGGCAAGCTTGCTGCTCAGTAGATCAAAGCAGTGCGTGGAGCACAGGAGCACTGCAGATGAAGACACTGCACCTTCTGGCTGAAGAGTGGCCTCCATTGCCTCCCTGAGACAGCCTGAAGCTGGCCTGCCTGAGAGATGGATGTCAGAGGTAGGCATACCTGACCTAGAGTAATAGACAGAATGCCAAGGGCAGCCAGTCGGGATGCACACTGGCCAGAGAGGAACTTAAAGAGCCCCAGGGAAAGAGAACGATACCAGATCTCGGTCTAGAAGCTTTAGAAGGGGCAGGTTTAAATGAAAACCAAGGAGCCATTATGTCTCACTAAGACTGTGGACGCACCATGTACGTCCAGAATTCCAGTTGCCGTTAGGGTTTGAGCAGCCTGAGAGCCCAGAGGCAGATCCCCTGGACCCTCCCCTGTTCAGAGACCAGGCCAACGCAGGCACCATGTAGAAGACCCAGTCAGAGATGCGTTCCCAGCCAAGGCATTCCTAGAGTCCTGGAGCCGTGGAAGGAGCAGGCTCCTCCAGGCAGCTACTGCCTCGATTGTGCTGGCCGGCAGACATTCCCATCCCACAGGCTGGAGACTTGGGGTCCCCTGAATGCAGTGTGGGCAAGGAGCTGTGGCCCTCGGGGACATCAACATCTTCCTGGAGACCCTCCCACTCAGCTCCAAGAGCTGCTGCCTACGGCCACCCGAAATATACTCAGACTTTCTAGTAACCGTTTACTCACCCACCCTGTGGGGCGTCAAAATCCATGCCAAATAAATGTGCAGGAGTGGATTTCAGTGATTTGATGTGAAATCCAAATGGCTGAGAAGACAAAACAAGGCATCGACTCTGCAGATTTTTATACCTGCTCATAGAATGGCACTATCAAAAGACAAAAGATGAGCTAGTTTGAATCTTTCAGGGGATCTACCTGAAACCTTATACGGTGTGGAGCCGAGCAAGTCCTTCAGAGAAGGTGGTCAGCTTCCGAACCAAGAGACTCGGCCACGTCCACTTAGCACCTGCTCTGTGAAGGCACCGAGTGTGTAGACACCCTGGGTGGGAGAGGAGTGATGGCCAAAGGGTACAAAGATGATAGTAAGTCATCCCTGGCCCTTGAGGACCCAAGCAAGAAGCAGGTAAGGCAGGACTCATATCCCTAAAGCCCAGCACAGCATCACTGGAAACTACAAAATGCCACTGGCCCTGAAAGAAAGGTCAGTCTGGTACAGAGAGGTCGGGAAAGCTTCATTCTCCATTGGGATGCAGGTGGGGGAATGGCTGACAAAGGCCAATGGGCCATTTAGTTGATGACCTTGTTTCAAGGTCAAACCATAAGCCTGAGATTCTGTTTCATCTGCCAAGTCAGGATTGATGTCTCTTTCCCACTCTCAGTTCCTTGGAAAAGCAGGTCTCAGTAAAAGCCACGTACTATTATTATCCTCAGGAGTAAAGCCAAGAACAGAGCTCTGCGATTCCCAGCCCCAGCTCTGAACAGAGCCCAAGCATGTACAGCAACGGGCTCCGGCCAAGAGCCAGGCCCAGCCAATCCCCAGAGCTCTGGTGGGAAAGCTTTTAATTGGATGGCACTGGCTTCAAGTGGGCCCGGAGAATATCTGTCACTTGACAATCATCAGACCAGCTCAATGCAGAGTCCCACACTTGGCATAAACAGGGGCCACCCAAAGGGTATCTGCAGCTGCAGTACAATTACATGAGAGGTAGAGTGGCCCCCTCAAAGCCCTCATTTTCTTTCAAACCCAGCCCTATTCTGATTTCCCTCTTTCATGACTTCTTAGATTCTGCTAGTCAGGTTTTATTCTTGCAGCCCATACCAGGATTGACCAGGCTGCCTGTGTTCCAGATGTTTCTGTACATGCTGGCTTCCCACAAAAGCCCTGGGCCCTCTGCGAAGTACTCAGGCTGGCAGGTTGCATACAGAAAATGCCCAATAAATGTTTCTTGGTTAAATACTACAGCCTCTCCCCTTCCTCTTCTTGAGGCAACCAAGAGCCCTTTCTGACACCATCTCGTGATAAGAGTGCTTTGAAGTTCCAGGTAAGATCTTTTGGCACTGGGTGGCGGTCCGCAACTGGGGGGCAGGGACAGATTTCCTAAGGGCTGCAAGAGCTGGACCCTCAGTCCAGCACCACAAGGGAAGACTGGAAGATTTTTTTTCTCAAACAGTGCGAGATATCTCAGGAACCCAGAGGTGATTTTACTTTCCTCCAGCCACTGTAGCCTAATTCAGCCTTCCTCACCCAGCCTGGGGCCCTTCCTCATTGTCACCTGCACCTGTCCTCAGATGCCTCAGGATGACCTGGAGGACAAGAAGGGTGTAGGAAACTGCCCCGCAGTGCCTGGCCCTTTATCCTGGGACATGTTTAAATGAGAGGCTCAAAAACATATTCGAGAAGTACCCATGACTGTGTTTGGAAAGGTTCTGTGATGGAAATCTAAACGCCAGAACTAAAAGAAAACCTCACCTGTAACCACGAAGAGATTCAGTCTGACTCAGAAACTTGGAAACTAGTATCCAAAACACCCCTGCTGGTGGACCAGGAAACTTCTGCACTTCCCACTGCACCATGGGGCCCTAACTGTCTACCTCAGACCCACTGGGGGAGGAGGGTATGAAACCAGCCCAGGAAAGAGAACCCTCTACTGCCCCCTTGCCCCTTCCAGCTAATGGGATCCTTAGTGCAGCCAGCCAAGGGGTCTGACTGTATTGACACAAAACAAAGGGGCCTCCTTGAACCTCCCAAGCATGTCTGAAGTTATGTTCCCAACCTTAGCTTTCATTTTGGTGTTCTTTGATCACCCTCTCCCCCCCATCACTGCACCTACCTGGCTTTCTATTTTTTTTTTCTTTACAAAATAAATGCCCCTAGAACAGCTTTAAGGAATGACAGGCCAGAGTGAGTCTAGACTCCAGGCAAAACCAACCCAAGGTGCAGACACGTTATGCATCCGAAGAGCATGGCTCTGGGGCTGGAGACAACAAAGTCCCGGACGCAGCCTGGGCCTGTGTCCTCATTTGTGAAGCAGGCAGAGGATTCCCACCTGTGAGCTCTGGCAGAGTGAGCAAGGTAACGTGAGCAAAGTGCCTGCCCCACAGCAGGCGTGCAATTCATGCCTGCTATATGCATCCCTCACACCCCACTTGTCTTCCCTGGGTCAGCTGCTCCACACACTTCCCTAACCCCAAAGTCTTCCCTTATAAACAGACTCCACCCTCCCCCAAATGGAGCAACCTAGGCACTCTCCTTAAAAATCCAAAATGAGTTTTCTCCGGAGGTAACGAGCACTCTGCCACTCACTGGGGAAAGCCACTGGTGTAAGAGTACCAAAGTGTCACTTTGGTCCCTTTTTGAGGTCCTTATGCCTTTTGGATCCACCATACAGGATGCTCTCTGAGCTAGATTCCAGCCACAGCATCCCTGAAATCACTTCTTCAGCTCTAAGCAGTGTGAGCATGAACTCTGAATCAGCTGGTCAACCATCAGCCCGAGGAGGCTTGCAGCATGCAAGGCAGCTGTCTTCCCGCCGGGCCATCCCTGCCAGCCATGTTTCTACTGCCCAAGGCCTGGCCGGGAAGGGAAGATGTGGTCTGAACTGATGGCACCAGTCACTTCCACCTTTGCTGCTGTGAATGGGGGAGTTCACAGGGCCAGAACAGCTACTGAATAACCGTGGCTAAGGTCTTGTGGACTCTTTTGTGTCCCGGGCACTATGAATGCCTTAAGCCCAGTCTCCCATCATGCTGACTCTTCACCACAATCTGGCGAAGTCACGACTATTGTTGCCCCAGGGGCATTCTACCTCTGAGTATATCTGGAGTACACCCCCAGACCTTTTTTAGATGGTTTGTTTTGAAACAGGATCTCGCTAGGTTGCTGAGGGTCTTGCTGTCACTGAGGATGGCCTGGAATCTGTGATCTTCCTGTCTCAGCTTCCCAAGTACTGGTATTACAGACATGCACCAACATGCCTGACTTGTTGCCCCATTTTACAGATGATGAAATGGAGGTATACTGGCCTTAGGGGACTTTTCTAAGTTCACACAGCTCTTACAGGTGGCACTGGGATGCAAAACTAGGTCTGCTTCCAGCCCCAGCAACAGTTACCAGGCTGTAAGGGATCAGAGGGGACCGGGTACTTTACTCACCTGATAGGAAAGGCCATCCTTCGGGGGGTTGAGGCCAATCTCCTCCATGGATGGGGTGTTCATCATCACCTCAGTCATCTTGGCCGATCGCAGATAGTCAGGGCTGCCAAGAAATCCAGACCAACAGTCAACAAACACACAGGCTTTCACATTCCTCCTCTCAGTGCCTTCCCTGCCATGAGACTAGGGGACTGTCTAGAGACAGGATGCAAGGTGCTCAAAACAGAGCTTGCAGCAAAACAAGCTACACCCTGAGGAAGCACCTTCCAAGCCCACAGCACCAGGGCTCTCGCCCAGCCCACAGACAAAGCCCAGTCTGCAAACCTCCTCTCCTGTACATAGTCCCCTCCGACACAGGGCCACCCTGGATTTTCTTTTAAATGACAGAACTAGAAAACAAAACAAAAATACCCCCACAACAGTAGATAGCTGAGTCCACTTGTCTATATTAAAACCAACTCAGCCAGGTCTTCCCTGCATCCCTCCACCCAAGAACAAAAGTAATCCTGGCCTGAATTTCCAAAGGGGACCTGCAGATTATTATTACATAATAAAAGAACAGACCAGCCTCAGAGAGACAAAGTCCAATCCTGCCGCCTTCCTAAATGTCTCTGTCTAGTGCTCCTTTTGGCAAAATGTCCCACTTAAAGCCCCAAGGGGTCAGCTTTTCTGCAAGCTTCACATCTGCCACCCAACCCCCTTCTCCAGCCCCAGCCGCAGCTGCTGCAAGCTCACAGCTTGAAAAACATCCCCTGGATTAAAAGCCTTAAGGATACCCGGACTCTGATTGCAAAGGAAATTTCCAGAGGGGCCAATCTGGCCCACCAATGGCTGACATGTGAAAGTGTTCTGTACTCTCTAAGCAGGATACAAACGTTCCATTATCCTTGCACAAGCCATGGGCACACACCGGGTCGGGTATGCACATTCCGAATCCAGGTACCTGCTACATAACACCCACTGTTTTCAACATCACGTCCGTGAATATGGTTTAAAGATGTTTAAAAAGGTGAGGCGGGCTTTAGAGAGACTGTATCTAATGATACAGGGAAAACAGACTCCTCTTCTTTTTTGGTTACTACTTAAGAGTAGAAATGGCATTGGATTTGGAAACAGAAGCAATTGGCTCTGGTCTAGGTTCTACCCCTCAAGAGCTGTGTGATCTTGAACAAGTCATATAGCCTCTCTGAGCCACAGGTGCCCTGTTTGTGACTAAGATGCTAATAATGCATATCTTCATGGTCATGTTAAGGGCTAGTGTCTGGGGAAAGATGTTGCAGACTAGGAAGTACTAATCAATAAAATAATCTTGAACTTTACTTTTGAGGGGAGAGGGGTAATATCCCCAAGGGGCCCTAACATTCACCTCGTTAAATTTTTTCTGGGAGGGGGGTACTAGGGATTGAACCCAGGGACATTCTACCTCTGGGCTACACACCCAGCCCTGTTTTTTATTCTTTATTTTGAAACAGGGTCTCACTAAGTTTCAGAGGCCTCACAAATTAGCTGAGGCTGGCCGCGAACCGGGATCCTTTGGTCTCAGCCTCCCAAGTACTGGGATTACAAGCGTGCGCCACCACGCCCGGCTCACCTTGTTAAATTTTAAGCAGAGATACAAAGACTCCTCCAGCCTCAAAGCCTCACCCAGGAGGCACCTGGCTGCTGCACACCACAGGGGAGGGAAGGTAGGACGTCCAGAAGACAGGGGTACACAAGCCTCAGGGGGGGGATTTTTACTTCGTTTTGAGAGTGAAGTCCCCTTTCTAAACAGAGCCAGGCTGGAGTGGGGGAGGGGAGACTAAAAGAAGATGCTGGGCTTGAGGGAAAAGTTTAGGTTCAAGAACTAGAGGCAGTTTCCTCCGCGGTTCTGAAAAGGCTGCCGCTGATCCCCACAGAAGAGGGCCAAAGGAGCGTCCACCGGACTCTCTTCGCTTAATGTAGGGGCGCCCTGCCCTCATTCGGGGATGTGGCGTGGGCCCAAAAAGTTGAAGCGAGGAGCATGAACTTTCCGGTTCCTGGGCTAGGCAGGACCACATCGAGGCTGGAACCCGCTTTTCCCTGGCTTGCCGCCTGCCCCCGACCCTGCACGCCCGCACCTGAGAGCGCCCTCAGGGGCCACTCGCACTCGTCCCCGGCCGCTCCTCCTCTATCCCACCGCAGGAAGGAAGAAGCAGCCGGCGCGCACGTCCCAGCAGTCGGGGGCCTCTCTCTGCATCCTTCCCGTCCCGATCCCAGCCCGGGGCAAACCTCTGCCGCCCTCCACCCGGCCCGAGCTCCTTCCAGCTCGGCACTGCGCGGGCGGCTCCTCTCCAGCCCCTATGAAGAAGCTTCGGTTTTCAGGGCTATCGAGAGGGCAGGGGTCGAAAGGGTGCAGCGTGTGCCCTGCAGTTTGATTCTTACGTGTGGGGAAACCATTTCCCCTCCATCCCCGGAGCTCTGCAAACCCCGCGGCCGCACCAGCTCAGCCCCGCTGCAGCCGGCCTGGACGCCAAGACTTGCATTGCAAACAAAAAGAAAAAGGGGAGGGGCCGGGGGGAGCAAGAGCCCCCTGCGCCAGGCTGGGCGCGCGCCTCCTGCAGCCCTCCGCATAGGGGGATCCATTCTGGGGGTACAGGCGGGACCCCTGGTTCTCCCCACTCACCCACCACCACACACACACACACACCCTCCGGCCGTCACTTAAGTGAAGGTTCGGAGTTCACTTCCTTTGTCTGGATGCTCTCAGCACGACCTCCCCCCGCCCCCACCTTTGCAACCTTGACGATGACTCCTGCAGGGGCTCGGGCGGCGAGTGAGCGCCGGGCGCCCGCACCACCGCTGCCCTGGAGCCCGGAGCCCGGACGAGCCGGGGCCGGGCCCCGCAGCCACTGCCGCTAGACCGGCGCCCGCCGCAGGCGCAGGATACTCACCAGTGAATGGGGAAATATACAGACATGAAGTCCTAGGGGAGGCTGACCCACGCCCTTGTGATTTTTTAAAAACGGTCACTGCGTCCCGCGTGAGGATGACACGGGCGCAGACGGGCGTGGCGGGCGGCCGAGCGAGCGCGGGCACTGGGCGTTCGCCGGTCCGCCTTCCCGAGACAGCCCCGCGGCCAGCGGCGTCGGCGGTACAGCCCGAGCGCCCCGCTCTGCACCGAGCTCCGGGTCCCACAAAGAGCCCGGGAAGCCGTATTTATAGGGGAGGAGGCGGGGCTTGGTCCCGAGAGGCTCCGCCCTCCCTCGCCCACTCCTGGAATAACGTCACCAAAATCATGAATGGCTTCAGCGCTCGCAGCTCGGGCGGGCGGCGACTCGGGGGCGCGCTCGCTCGGCTCCCCGAGGGCAGCGGTTTGCTGCAGCTGCGAGCCCGGCCCCCTCCCCACGACTTACACACGCACGCACCCGGGCCGAGCTCAATGTCAACGCCGCCTCGCGTTCACAAACCGCCTGGCGCCCGCAGCCCCCTCCCTGCGCACACCCGGGGAATCCGAGGCGGCGGTGGGGGGCGTGAGCAGGGCGCGGGACGTGACCGCCCCGCGGCCAGGAGGGTGCCATTCCCAAGCCTGGCTGGCCGCCTGGCGCCGCGCCCTCCTAGGCACCCACTCGCCGTCCCCGGGCCGCACCTCTGGACCCTCTTCAGCTGCCAGCCCGCAGACTAGGCCTCTGGCTGGAGTCGCCTTTGCAGCACCGCGATCGGGACGCCAGAGGGGCGTCCCTTCCATCCCCGGCTAGCTGAGCGGAAAAGGGTGCACCACTAAAGAAGAAGCGGTGGGAAGGTGGGAGAGAGGCGGAGCTGGGGGACCTTGCAAGGAAGCTGGTCTGCAGCCGAAACCCGTGGAGGGTTTTGTTTATGGAAGAAAGGATGTGGTGTCGTACTAGGGTTTTTCCATTGAAGACACACGCGCGCGCGCACACACACACACGCGCGCGCACGCGGATGGTCTGCGGTGGGGGTAAGGGGTGCGGGTGGGCGGCGCTCAGAACACGCCACTAAGCCTTGGCTCGGGGATCTGCTCCAAGGAGTCGCTGTATAATAGCATAAACAAAGGGCCTCTAGCCAACACCGGGACACTGTCTGGGAATTGCAGCCCGGGTCTGTCCAGGCGGCCAAGCTGTGCAGCCCCTGAGTCAGGATGGGAGTCTAACTCCATACCTAGCGCTGCCCCTCCGTGGCCTCTGCTTCAGTTACTTCTGTGAAATAGCTTTATAACCTTGACCTAAGTGTGTACAGGGGCTGGGGAAAGCGCTGGGAAGAGGAGCAAAATTAAATCTGCTCTGAAGTAAGTCAGCTCTTCTGAAAGAAAGACAAGGAATGTAGTGAATCATATATAGGTGCGTGAAGGTGGAACTGCAGAGTTTCAGGTAAAGGAAAAGGGTGGTGGAATTAATGGTAAGGGTTTAACAGCACGGCCTTGAGGAGGTTGGCATCCGGGGCCCTCATAATTTTCATCACAACCTCCCAAAACCAGCCCCAATAAAAATAATCAAAAGAATAGTTTAAAAATAACTTTGCTATTTTCAGTCATTCATATAATCAAATCTAAGTAAAAAAAAAACAAAACACCACCACCAACAACAAAAACACCCAGTGCTACCTGATAAAAACACAGCTTCATAATAAGCTGCCACCTCCAACAAGAAAAAAATTCAGTTGCCTGTCCCTATCCTTCAAGCTAAATCAGCAATTGATCTGTACCGTAAAGCACCACTTTTGTGTGTGTGTGTTCCTTTGGGGATGTGTCCTGACGGAAGGCCATACTTTTATGGACAGGTGCTAACCGAGGTGCTGCAGGTGTGGGGTTCCTGCTAACAGAGGTTCTGTTTGTACCTTTTGCAGGGAAGCTTTTCAGTGTCACTGGCTGGGTATGACATGTCATCTGGAGAGCCAAAGGAGAAGCCAGTGCTCGAAGAGCTGGTTTCCAGGCTGGGACTTTCCAGAGCCCTCAGAGAAGGGTGCCTGAGCCAGGCCCCCCGGGTGAGCAGGACAAAGCCTTCTGCCACGTCTCCCCAGGAGCAAACCCTGGCAAAGCCTGGGATGAAAGGTCGTCACACCACTTTTACATACAAAAGACACACCTTACTTATTTGTGATTAAGACCTCTTGAAACTTTTAAAGCTTAGAAAACTTTCCCCCCTACACACACCTGAAATCCATATGAGCTCCTTTTGGAGAAGAAGATGGATGGGAAGTAGTGAGGCCAGTCATCTGGCCTCTGAAAACATCCCTACCTTGGAGATCATTACCTGATCCTATTCTTTGGAGAATTTTGTAGAAATGCCTATCTTAACTCAATTTCACCTGTCAGTAAGTTAGAGCAGAAAATAAGCCTTGGGTTGTGACCCCAAATCTGCACTTTTGATTTCTCCTTTGATACATGGGCATCATTCATTCATTTGAAAATATGGGAGGCTTGGTGTTGAACTTCAATACAAACATAGCATGCCGTTTCTCAATGACACTTTATATAGTGCTTTGTGGTTTTTCAAAGCATTTTCAATAGCCTGGCTTTCAAAAGGATATACTAAGATTAACATAGCACAACTTAAGAGTCCTCAGTTTACAGATATGCAAACTAAGGTTGAAATAAACTAGGGGATTTGCCAAAGATCACACAGCTGGGAAAGGTCGGGCTGGGCCTGGAACTCAGAGGGTGGAGGTACACTGGTCTCCCAACTCTGTTACGTTGCTCTGCGTCACCGCATTCCCTTCATTTCTCTAAAGATATTTGGCATTTTAATACGCACATTGACCATTTCTTCTCAATGCCCTGTGAGATAGGTTTCTAGCCCTACTGCCTTGGAATAAATGAAGGAACAGAAACACAATCAAATGAAGTTACTAGAACCTTAGAGCTGAAAAAGACCTTTCAAATCACCTCGTCCAGTCTCCTCATTTTACAGGTGAGAAGACACTTAAGAGATTAAATGGCTCGTCCAAGGTCGCCAGGCTATTAAGTGGTGTAGGTGGAACCTGGGCCCTCAGACCACTGGTCAAATGTTCTTTCCACTATAATACTACATCATGCGCTGCATTTGCCAAGAAGTCAGCAGGAGAGGTCACACACAAGATATGGACTCTCTAAACCCTCTCAGTCCATCACCAACATTTATGGAGCATGGTCTACCATTGCATACCAGTGAACCAAATAAACCCAACTAGAGCCCTCCGCACTCCCTCCCTTCTCCCACCTTTGTCCTCGGGGACAAAAGGGTTGAACTGCAATTGAGTTTCAATAAAAATCCAGGCATAATCAGAATTGCTTTGCTTTCCCACATTCAGTTCCATTTTCCAGCTCCTTCTTTCTCTTGCCTAAAATAACAATTAAAAAAAAGACTAAAGGTAATGAACTTATTAGAGTTATCTCAGTTGCAACTTGCCATGTATACAGGACATGTGGCTATTTATCATCTAGTTTCAAAACAGGTCTCCATCTAAATCCATTTAAGAACATATTCCCGCACTGTCTCTCCCTCTGCCTTGCAAAAAGACAGTATCACATTAAATTTGTCCAGCAGGGGTGAGGCTGGGACTTTGGTTAGTATTTTGGGTTAGTTTTAAGGGATTTCCCAAAGTAGCTGTTGGAGCTTGGGGAGGGAAATAGGGGAAGGGAAGGGTAACATTTGCTGAGGTGCACTTGTGTCTGTACTACAGGTATGTCTCACGACAACCTTACACATAGGCACTATTGCCCTACTTTACAATTGAAGAAATCGAGGCTCTGGCAGGTAGCTTGACCATAGCCACATGACACTCAAATGACTGAACCAAACTGACTCTGGGGCTTGCTGGTTCCAAAGCCAGTGTTTGCCCTACTATACCACACTTACCATGGCCTGTGTGGTTTTGTTTGTTTTAACAGCTGAACGGTGAACTGAATGCAGAACTATTGGTTCCAATAGCAAAGACCAGGACTCCAGGTATCCATCCAGAGGCAAAGCAGGCGGAATAAATATGTTTCCCTCCCTGGGAATCTGGGAACTTCTTGAAGATATCAGTCAAAGACTTGGGGTTTGAAGGGGGAAAAAAGTGAAGAGGAGAGGGGAGTTCCTAGCCAATTTTTCAGTAAAACTCATTTGAGTACAGAAGAAATCTGAAAGGCAAGAATGTGTGTGGGTTGAAGTGAGGATGAAATGAGATAATGTTGTGAAAACACTTGGTAAGTTGGAAAGCACTGAGGGCTTGTTTTTAGGGTGTTTGGGGGAAAGGGGAGCTCAGCAGAGTTAATTGCATCTGCTTCGGGCTTTTACTCCTTTCAGTGACAGCCCAGCCCATTTCCCCCCTGGCGTCCCTTGGTTAATGTTTCCAGGTTTTAGGGAGTAGACCTCAGAGGCAAGTGGTGATGCTCTGCTTGGTGGCCACTGCGTGGTTCAAGTGTTCCAGCATCTTCCCTCATGCCTCCACCAGTACCTCCCAGGAAATGTCTGTCTGGGTACTGGGTGCACGATAAATGCAGAGGCCTGAGAGTGTGCGGAGGCCTTCCCACCCCTGCCATTAGGGAATTAGCAGTCAACAACACAGAGCAACCCAAACCCACCAGACAAAATCCTTCAACCTTTGACTTGCTTTGCTGTTTGTCCTGAGGCAAGATGCTTGACCTCTCTGCGTCTCAGACTCCTAAAGCAATCAAAGCAGGCAATAGACATCTCCTTTTTGGGTCTCAGGGTGCTGATGAGGCTGATAAAAATGGCTTCTATTTGTGCTCAAGAGAAAAGTGCTTTGCACCAGGACTCTGCAGCCCAACACAAAGCCCATGGACCCTCATGCCATGTCCCATCTCAGGAGGAGCCTCCTTCATTCTACCCAGAATCCTCTTACCACCAAAAGAAGCCTGGGCTCAGGCTGCCTAGGAACTCTTGCCTTCCTAAATATCAAAGAGATTCAGCCCTGTTTTTTTTTCTTTATTTCTATCAAGGGGCCTTTGAACCAAAGGGATTTTTTTTTTTCTGAGAAAGAAAACTCTATGGAATCTTTAGGGTCCAGGCCCTAAAAGAAAACACTCCAACTGGAACCAGTTCAAGGCTCTCAGGTCCAATTAAGGAAACACTCGCATTCCAGTGCAAGCTTTGGCTCTATCTAGCCTTCTCTCCTTCCACATCCACACAGGAATGCACGTCCACAGCCAGCAAAGAGGGTGCTATCACCCAGACGCGGGTCGGATCGAATAGCAGAGAGCTCCCTGGAGCAGGCAGAGACCTTCACCGGCTTAGACAAAGAGCAGAGACCACAGAACAATGCAAACTCCTTCATATGGCCCGCCAGCCCCACACCTCCCCGTTCCGCTGGAGAAGCTCCACCATACCTGTGGGGTTATGAAAAAGGAGGAAAGCACTAAGTCACCAGTGTCCCCTGGAGAAACACGCTTTCAGTTTTCTTTTCAAGTGCACAGGATGTCAGCTCGCTTCCTCCAGGGGCAGCTGGTCCCCACCGATTTCACACCCATTACCCCTCCTTAGAGGAGCAAGCCGCTTGTGATGTCCCTGACAAAGCTCCTCCTGAGCACCTTGCAGCCTGCCAAGCCGTAACCTGACCGGCCAGAGCCCACTGGAGTCCCTGGTGTGCTTCACACCCGCATGGCACCCGCCTTGGGATCAGATAGCTGGGCCCATATTACACCTTCCTGCACGATCAACAATTCCAGCAGGCATTAGCGCCTACTGTGTGCCAGGCAGGTGGCGGTGCTTGCAAGGAATCCAGTTAGGAGGACTTTCCTTCTTCCCCATCTTCATTACCTTCAAACCAATCCCAAATATACACACAGTCTGCATGGGCATAGTGGGCCTGCCAGGTGAACACAGCTATATGATGAATCTCCAAATTGCATTAGTGATGCTCCCAAGAATCAGAGAGCTAAGGGGAGAAGCCACAGGGGCTATGCAGGTGCAGTGTGTAGGTGAGTTTGTCCCCTGGCCCTTCCAATGGGTTTCAATACCTGAATTCCTGTCACAACGACATGAAGGACTGCCCCTAGTGCTTGGCAGGAGACAGGGGACCAAGATGCCAGCTCCCTTCAATACCATTTGAGACATGCAACAGAGGTATGTGACCATGGGTGGGGATATGATTAGTTCTGTCCGGCAGAAGGCCAGGGACAGGGGTGCTACCCACCAGAACATAAGTTCTGCAAGGACAAGGACCGTGCCCCATTTGTGCACTGCTGTGCCTCAACTGCCTGGCAAACAGCAGGTGCTCAATAAATGCCTGTTGCATGAGTGGTGGCTGGAAAAGCTAAAGGGAGAGGATGGCCACGGAGCTGGACTCAGAAGCCAGTGAAGGGCAATCCTGCTGACAAGAACATCCCAGGAGGAGGCTCAGGGGTAAGAAGGTGCCAGGGGCATGCTGGGAACCTGGAGTGAGCAGAGAGGTAACTAGATCTTGGAAGGAGGTGCTGAAGCCCCCATGACCCCAACTCTACATGTTAAATAAAGTAATTGTGTTAGGAAAGGGCTTTGTGCTCCGCAGAAGATACTGTGCACAGAATTTCTTGAGGAGGAAAAGAAATCTATTGCTTCTGTTAGTCACATCAATCCAGTTTCCCTGCCCACCCGCTGTGTTACCTGTACTACTATCAGTCTTTCTCTTCCAGCTGGGAGGGGCCTCGCAGAAGTGTTAAGTAGGTCAGATTTAGTTTATGTGACATGTGTCTTTGGAGACTTCCTCTTTCAGCCCCTTGGGGGTCACACCTCTCTGCAGAGGCCGCAGGCACCTGACCTCAGAAACCTAATGCTCCTTTCCATTAGCCTCCCAAGTTCCAAAACACCCTTTTTTTTCCACTGAAACTTCCATCCTGCAGCTTCCGGGTGGCTGCCAGGCAAGAGAACACGCTCTGAGGAATACATTCGCACTATCGTGAGATGACAGGCAGCACTATATCATAGGCTTCATCTCAGGGTGGCATTTCGGGCAGGGTGAGTGGAGAGGGGGAAGGGCTCTCTGGTGCAGGACAGTGCCATGAAGACACAAAGAAGGAGGTCTGGGGTGGGAGCCACCAGCAGGCACCTGTATGACATGACTTTCCTCATCATCAGTCACAGACCTTCTGCAGGGATCTGATTGGAATCCTATAGCTCTAATGCACTGACAGCATTTTAGTAGATAAATTCCAGTGATTAAAGGGAGGGGGAAAGGTCCTTTCTTCTGACTAAGAAGGGACAGAGCTTAAGAACAAAGGGGATTCCTCCGAAAGGTCCTCCAGATGCCCAGCGCCCCTGCCAGGTGCACACCAGCAGAGGTGGCCTGGCCTCTTTGCAGAAGTCCTGTGCCGGCTGGAGTGTAAGCCCATGACAGGCTGTGACGGGAGAAAGGCACGCGCGTCTTCTCACGGCTTGAGGAGGTGGCAGAGGCTCCGTGTGGAGCCCAGGGAGCAGGTGGCGTGGTTCGTTTTGGGCTTGGCCACCCACACCTCCCACCTTACAGAGGGGGCTCCCTCAGGACACCTCGCAGCTGCCCCAGTGAGCACCTGGTTCCCTGCTGAGACTGAGCCAGGGAAGGAAAAGCGGGAGGAGGGGACGAGGGGATGCTCCCAAGGCTGTTTTCTGGCCTCATTCTTTAAGGGCTTAGGTGTGGGTGACTGGAAAAGCTGGAGCATTCTCTGGTCTGAGTTCCTGCACTCCTGGCCACCTGCTCTTTTTCATCTGGGGTGGTACAGAGGGCACCGATGAAAGCGCTGACTCACTTTGCTTCCAGCCCCACCCAGAGAGCTTCCTTTCAGACCTGCTCCCCAGTGTTGTCTCATTTTATGACCTTCATCTCCAGGACCGTCCCGTAATCTTCCATGAGGCTTCCTTCTCCCTCTACTTCAAAAGAAGAAAATATGGGGTACACACTAGATAGCGGCATTACCTGGCCTTCTTAATAAGAGCCAACAGTTCCCTTCCCTTGTCAGGCCGCAGTTTTCACATCTGTAAAATGGGCCTGATGTTCCCCGCCTGCCATTTATGTGGTGCAGTAAGGGTGCAGTAGTGAGGAGAGCTGAGCTCCTTAGCAGAAAGGTGCAGTGTTAAATTACCCTCTGCAGGACCTGCTTAAAGATGAACTGCAGGAAGGAGGGAAAGTGAAAGCCACATTGACTATTTCATTTTGTTGCTTGTTGGTGGGAAAACACAGCAAAAGCCGCTAGACCCTTTCTTGGTTTCTGAGAAGGAGAAACCAAACCAATTCTCTGAGAAGAGAATAATGCCGATAGCTTGCTTGATACTCCATCTCTCCTTCTTCACAGTACCCTTTTGAGTATGTTTGTGCTGGGTCTCACACTCACCCACACCTTACCTACAAGCACGCAAGGCCGTGAGCTGAGGCATTTGTGTGACAGCACCAGGAGGTTATAGTAGTCCCTGTTAGTAGGTACACGGTCCCCCACCCTCACAGCCCGCCCCTCTATACCCTGGGCCACAGGCATTTCCTTCAGCAGCTTGTAGATCACGAACGTTAAGAAATACCCTGGTATTCAGTGCCAGCAAGGCACCTGGTTCTTTTGTTCTTGGCACCTCCACATGTCCACACAAGCACAGGCGCTTACGTGCCAGGGGCATCTCAGCACTTGAACAAGTGCGCTGCTTTCTGGGTCTAGGCTATGGAAAGAGCACTGAACTCAATCCAAATAGAAACAGAAACCTCTCCTGCAATTCACATTGTTTTATCACCTTTTGTTTATGTTTGGGTATTTCTTGCAGGCAGCAACAAACACCTCCCAGTGACTTCAGGGAAACAGGTGTGAGGGACGGGCCTGCCTCCAGTACAGCGCTCTCTTCCTTCCGGACAGTGATGACAGGCGTGATGGTCAGCATCGGGGCATTGATGTGGCAGGACATGGGCCAGGCTCGCGTGTCTGATGGAGGGAAGGAGGGGGCTCCCAGGGGCTCCTCAGTGGCCCACAAAGGAGGGACTCTTAGTGGGATGCAAAGACAGAGCTTCAGAACTTAGGAACTGTTGGGATGTGAGAGCAGGAGGGAGAGGGAGTTGGAGCAGGCGTGGAGATCTGGAGCTTGGGCGGCTGGAAAATAGCACCCTCAGCTGGAAAAGCAAAATCAAGAGGGGCTGACTGGAGGGAGAGGTCCGGGGGGCTGACTGGGGAAGAGGTCCAAGGGGCTGACTGGGGTGGAGAGGTCCGGAGGGGCTGACTGGGGGGGAGAGGTCCTGTCTGTTTTGGACAGATGGCGCTCCCGTGCAATGACTGTCTGTGGAGTAGCAGCTGTGACTCCGGGTGTTGTTAATCCGCCCATGCTCCTCATTTCTCCAGCCCTTGGGTCTGTGGCGCTCAGGCTTCTGTTTAAAGGTCATGTGCCCGGCAAGTGTCTGTGCCATCGATGCTTGGACTTGACTGTGGTGCAGATTGCGTTCTGCAGAAGTAGACGCTGAGACAAGGCTTGGGATCAACGTCTGTGAAAGGAAGGGGAAGAAGCAGGCCGGGGCAGAGAAAGAAATGTAGGCTCAGCAAATCTTTGCCAACTCTGTGGGGAGCTTGGGAGTGAATATTACCCATCAGGGAGACCTGCACTGGGACAGAAATGCCTGGGCCTTATTGCCCTGCTTCACTCAGCCACATATAGGCTGGTCTGTAAGGACATGAGCCTGGGGGACGTGGCTCTCTGCCGCTAAGGCAGACTGGATGGAGCTGACAGCTGGAGGCAGTCTGCTGAGCCCGTGACCATACCTGGGCAGCAGGCCCTCCCTTGAAGGAGGACATGGGTGGCCCATTTCATGTCTTCCACAGACCCCAAAGCTTGCAACCCTGCTTCGTTTCCTCCCCTCAGGTTACCACACATTGCGGAGCACTGCAGCTGGAGAAGCCTCTGGGGAGGAACGGATGCAATGCTAGGCTGACTCTTCCACTTCGCAGGTGGCAGAACGAAGGCCCGGGGGGAGTTCCCACGTTCTAGCCGTCAGTGAATGGTGAACCTGGGGCCAGCGTGTGGTCCTTCTGGCTCCTCCGCCTCTGTTTGACCCAAGAGCGGAGACTGTTCCATGCCCTGAGCATCATGAAGGGAAGACCATGGCTCCTGGCCTACACATGCGCTACGTGTGTGCCCCCATTTTCCATGCCTGCAGCTTTGCTGGGAGCCCAGAGATTTACTCCCTAAAGCATCAAATGAAGCCAGCAGCAGACCTGGGGAGAAGACCAAGTTGAGATTCCCAGAGGGACGGGGCCTTCAGGGTCCCAAAGCAGTTTCTTTTGTCCCAGGATTAAGCCAGGCTAGCAAGGATCATTCTGGAGCCTTCCATACTTGTTCTTGCTGAACTGGGCATTGGTATGGCCAAGGGCCTACATTGGGGCTTGAAACTCCCTCTGAGGTTCACTGCAGGGCTGTGTTGAGGACTCTCATGACATTCCAAGTGTCTTCGTACTGTCCCATGGGGAGCCTTGGCATCGGAAATAGACATGCTTTTCTGGAGCAGCTTCTCTTGAACTTTTGCTTTCTAGATTAGGAGTAGCATAGTTAGGAAGTCTGAGCTGGATTTGAAAATACCTTGGTCTAAATGCGGTGCACAGGAGCTTACAACACGCATCAAGGTGGCCGCTGCTCCAGTCTTTGTCCTCTTTTCCTTTCCATTTCCCCCTCCCTCCATATTCTCCTTTAGTTTTTTACTTCGCTCTATTTTGTGTGTGTTTTCTAAACTCACATGCCCTCTGGGATGGTATAATATGTAAATAACAAAATTAGATATACATCCTTTGGGGGCCTTCAATTTGTCTTGGGACTTGCCGCTCTGAGTATTTTCTGCTGTGGAACCCCTTCCCAGGATGGAGTTGTTGTGGACTTCCAGGGGGGTCCTGAACATGGCCCCCCCACCCTGCCGTGCAAATCATGGTCAAGTCTGGTGAGGTTAGAATGCTAATGGGGTCCCAGAGCAGCCCAACTTATTGAGTGGTCCCCAAAATTGAGGTCTTCCAAAGGCCTGGGGAGAATCTCACACTGTTTCCAATTTTCCTGCATGAAGCGCATGGCCAGGATCCGCCAGCCAGGCGGCCTCGCCCCTTGCAATCCAGACAGGATGCAGGCTCATCCCTGGAAGCTCCTGGGTTTTGCAAGGGCACATCGAGTTCTTCGAAGTATTTTAAATATCCCCAGGTGGGCAGTCCAGTTATAATTGGTGTTTCCACAAGCTGGGCATCTTGTTGTTGCGATTCTCCTGCAGTCCTGAATGGCCCTCACAAAGCATTCTTTCCAAGCTGACACATCAAAGCAACTCTCCCTGGTATTGAGAATTTTCTCCAATAGCATGTCCTAGGGGTGAACACATCAATCATCGGAGAGACTTGAAAACCAGATATGTTCACCTTCCTGAGCAACTGTCTCTTATGGAGCCAGGACTTCCTAGGCTGAACACTGGATACCAGGCTCCCTGAACTCCTGTGCTTGGCCCCCGATGATTCTGTACAAAAGAGAATTACTCATTCCCAGGTGTGGAGAGGGCCGATCACTGCATGCAGACAACGCCCGTCTGTCCCACAGGGTGTCTATTATCCTTTGTCTTTGGGTTATTTCAGATCACTGGGAAGGGAGCAAAGGTAGCCATGAGGCCTTTTGGAAATGGCATGTAGAAAGCATGAATTAACCTCTCTCAGCTGCAATTTCCTTGCCTGCCAAGGCGGGGGTGGGATAATAACGCCCACCTTGCAGAGTTGGTGTGAAGAGTTAAAAGAGACAGAGGATAGAAAACACCTGGTACAGCACCTGTACCCTGACTCAGTGCTCCTTAGATGGTAACTAGTTGGTGTAAATGCAGGCTGTCAGCTGCTCAGTAAGACTCGGCTAATCCAGAGTGTGGCCCACAGGTCAGCCCCAGCAGCATCTCACATCACTGGAAACTCGTTGGAAAGGCAATTTCTGATCACTCCCACCTGCCGAATCAAAACCTGCATTTTAATGAGATTCCCCAGGCGACCGTGTGCACGTTACAGTTTGAGAATCATGAATTTAAGGGACAGGAACTTTACCTTTTCAATCTTGTGGATTTGATGGCATTTCTCTTGGCAACTAACCGACAGTCCACAAATAGGTCCGTCAATCAAATTAAGGCAATATTGACTTAACATAGGTGATCCCAGGCCAGGCTGGCTCTGCAATGGCTCTGGCCAGCCCCAGGCTCCATCTGATCACCTGTCCTGTTCACCTGTTCCTGCCGTCACCTGCTCAGGGGCCAAGGGAGATCATGGCTCCTTGTTTACTGGGCAGGAACAGATAAGGTTTCTCATAGCCCCACCTGCGTTCCTATGCCAGGGTAAACTTGCTCTCCAGAATTGCTCCCCGACTGGAAAATGTGTCAGTCTATTTATTTCTCACTCCCACTGGAAAAAAAGGTGGGGTGGGGGAGGGGTGGTGATGATGTCATTCTTTCCACGGAACTTCTCAAAGGCATCGCGTTTCACCGTGACTTCCAGGCACTGCTTGTGTTTCTCTGCACGGTACATGCAGAACAGAACTGGTCAAGGATGTAAGTTTTTCTCCCTTCCCCCACCACTCTACCCCCTCTGGGGCTTTTACTCCCTGGGGGGCTTGCAGGCAGCCCTGAAAAGGCGCCTGGGTCAGGATGTGTGGGAAAGTTTTCTTGACATTTCTCCCGGAGGGGAACCATGGCTGGCCATTGGGGATGGAGGGCCAGATACACCAGAGAACAGGGAACGAAGGTAAAATGATCCTTCTGAAAGCCATGCAAAGAGTCAGCAACAGTTGCATTCATCACAAATCTTGTTTACATTTCTCTGGAGCAGAGCTAAGACTTTCTAATCGGGTGTCTGGCTCCCACCGTTGATGAGAGACACTGTCCGGGTAGACTTGGCTGTGTTGCAGAAACAAACAACCCCCAAATCTCTGTGGCTGAAAGCAATGGTGGTTCTTTGCTCACTCATCCGCCTGTCCTTTCTGGTTTGCCTGGGTGCGTCGTGCTTCCTTAGGGACTGGGGAGGAGAGAAGCCTTGTCTCTGGGCTGCCATGCTGGCCAAAGCTTTGGTGCACTGGCATGTGAGGCCAGACACTTGTCACCTCCACTCACATTTCATTGGGCAAAGGAAGTCTCCAGGCCACCCCTAACTGCAAAGTGGATGGAGAATACAATCCTCTGCTGGGAAGGCAAAGAGCCAGAAATACTTGGTGGGTAGCCTTACCGGTGGCCACATCAGCTTTAGCAAATATTAACATATTGCCTTATTTGTTTCATGCCTTATTTGCTCCGTGTCTTTTTACTTCAAAGAAAGTAAATATTGGAGATACAGCTGAGTTCTCCTCTGAACTCCTCACCATCCCATTGTCTTCCCAGAACTAAGCACTGTTTTGAATGCAGTGTTAATCGTCCTTATGCGTGTTTTTATCTCTTTAGTACATTTGTAGGTATTCACAAACATTATAAAGTATTATTGTGCAGGCTTTTAAATTTTACATATAAAATGTTAGAACCTTTTATGATACTATATATTGCATAGTAAGTATATAATCATATATATATATATTATATATAGCATTATAATCTTCTGCGATGTGCCTTTCTCCCTTAACATTACATTTGTGAGATTTTATCTCCGCTGACACATCCTGTTGTACCCATTGTATAACTATAATACAGTTTAGTAATTCATTCTCTCGTTGATGGATATTTAGGTTGTTTCCAGTGTTGCTGTAAACATCTTCATACATGTCTTCTTGACTATCTGCCTAGGAGTGGAAATTCTGGACACAATCACCTTCAAGTTCCTTGTTATTGCCAAATGCTCTCCAGAGAACTTGAATCACCTTACAACCCCACTAGTGGTGAATGAGACTGCATGATTAACCGCTCTTTCCCAATACTTGGCCTTGACCGACATATATTTCTGCTAATCTGGTGGGTGTGGATGGTATCTCATTGTTATTCTGACTTGTATTTCTTTGATTAATAGTGAAAGTGTGCCTCTCTTTATATTTTATTGACCTTCTGGGGTTCTTTTATCGATTTATAGTTTATATTATTTGCTCAGTTCACCCCTAAAATGTTGTTTTTTTAATGAAGTTGAGATATTTATGTGTTATATTCATTGCAAATATTTTTTCCCAGGCTATATGGTTTGTTTTTCACTTGTTATAGTGGTCTTTATTATGCAGAAGTTAATTTTAATGTAGCCAAACTTATAAACTTTGTATGTCTTCTGTTTTGTGTGTGGGGTGTATGTGTGGGCGTGGGTTGGTTTGTTTTAGTAAAATCTTTCTTTATCTTAAGGAGGTCATGATAAATTTTTCTGTATCTTCATCTTATATTTTAAAGTTTTGCATTTTTCCCTTTAATTCTTTTATCCATCTGGAATTGATCTATTATAGAAACCTACTTTTATATTTTCCTTATGGATAAAAGCCGGGCTTAGCACTCATTTATCAAACAGACCTCCCTTTCCACACCCATCTGTAACATCATCTCTACCTTATATTGTTTCTGAACATGGCTGGGCATGGCTGGGTGCTTGCTTCTGCTCCATTAATCTATGCTGTATCCAAACTATATTGTCTTCTTTACTAAATATTTTGATAATAAATCTTGACATCTGGTAGGGCAAGTTCTTCGACCTTGTACTTTTTAAAAATTGTCTCTCAGTTATCTTTGGCTCTTCGCTCTTCCAAGGGAATTTTGTGATAGGATTGTCTGATAGTTCAAAACAATACAAAAAACACTCTTGGGCTTCAGTTGAAATTCTATAGATTAATTTGGGAAGAAATGACATCTTCATGGTTTTGAATCTCCCTTTTCATTATTTCCTTTTATGTGGCATGATGTGCTTATGATTTCCAAGCTCCCCCATTAGACTCCTAGATTCCTCCTCTCCAACCCTTTTTACTTTGGCTCAGACATTACTTCCTAGTTCTTGCTGTAGCTTCAGTATCTTTCCTTATGTGACCATCCATTTCTTTCAAAAGTCTCCTCATCCTTCCAACTTTTCTTGGTGTGTAAAAGATAAAACCCAGACATACATCACAATGTAGAGGAAGAGAGAAAGAGTGCTGGTAAGCTCCTGGGAGGAGATATGAAGTAGATAATTACATATGGGGGTGCACAATAATCTTTTCTAAACTTCAGGACATAGTATGTATAGTGGTTAACACACCCAGTGTATGGCCTGCTGGGTTTGAATTCTAGCTCTACCATTTAACAACCATGATCATGAGAAAATTCTATAAACTCTCTGTGCCTCAGTTTCCCCTCTGTAATGTAGAGATGAAAATATTAATCATCTTGCAGTATAATTGTGAGGACTGTATGTATATGAAGTGCTTGGGACAATGCCTGGCACATTATAAGTGCCTCCTATGTGTTATCTTTGTCATTACAGAGATAGGATATCTAAAGTACACTGAAAATATGGCTTGTTTGAATGTTCAGACTAGATAATGTCAGAATAACTCTCTAATTTTAACACCAGACAAAGAAATTTCTGGTTAGTAGAAGGGCGCCACCCATGTAGTTGAAGGGTTACTCGTTAGGGATCCCCGTGATGCTAGTTTAGTGTTAACCATGTTACAAATTTCACAGAATCGATGAGCTCAGGGTTGAATGGTACTCAAGATAATGCAATCCAATTTTCCACTTCATGCTTGAAACCTCTTAACTTAAAGCTTCTAAAGAAAAGGAAGATTTTTATGAGAGAAGATCGAAAGGTAAAAATATTGAAAGACCATCAGGTCTGAACTACTTAAAAAGTAAAACCAAAGAGAAAAAATAACACAAATCAACAAAGGCTCTAAGGTTGCTGGAATGGCCGTTAAGAGAAGATGAAGGTGAGGGAAAGTTTCTAGAAAGCTGATCACAGAGATCCAGGAGAGAAAGACTTACCCCGGGAAAGGTCTGGGCCTTGGCAACCAGGGAGTATTTCTCAAGAGTCTACAGCAGTCCTAAGGGTAGGGGCTTGGAACATATGACTCCCTGCTCCCCACCACCAGGCCACAGGAACCTGACATTTCCACCACTGGTACCCACTTTGGGTTAAGACCTTGGATGCCCCTATTAAAAAGAAATATATATATATATACAACTTCTGAGGCATGAGCCCATATCACCCAGGAGCCCCTTAGGTTGAATTCCTATGCTTAGGCCTTGCTGAGAGCAGGGTTATAAGAAAGAGGAAGTTCTGCTGGGCAGAAGGGAAGGGAAAGGCTCAGGGCGTGAGGCCCTTTTACTAGCAGAGAAGGCCAGAATGGAGACTCAGTACAACTAGAGGAGAGGCTGATGGGGGTTGTTGTGGGGAAATTCAGTGTAAGGGTAGAGTGGGGAGGGGAGGGCAAAGAGTAGAAGGAATCATCACCGTGGAGTTGCTTGTCCACCTGGCTAACGCTGGCTCTGTCCCCAGAAGGTCTTTTCCAATGATCCTAATAGCCACAGGAAGCAGGATTAAATGAAGGACTCCACATCACCATGCGCGATTTCCCTTTAGGGTCTCTGACTCCAGGGGTAGAGGGTCCCGTGTGTGCCATGACATCCTCCTGATGAGAGTGGCATTCCCAGAGCACATGGAGGTCTCGCTTGCTTCTTCTTACTCCCTGTGAGCTAGACAGGACAGTATGACTTCCCCCAAGTTATGGAAGAGACAACTGAGGGTCCAAGAGGAAGACAAGGAATCAGGCTGGCCTTCTATCAGGATTTCTACAGCTGTCAGAACAGAACATGGGACCAGATGGAGAGCTGGTGGAGAGGGCAGGGCTAGGCTGGGCTGGGCTGGGCTGGGCTGGGCTGGGCTCACTTCCACAGGGAGGGGTCTGCTAAAGGGGCTGCTACCCTGTTAGCAGTCACACAACTGGGTGTGGGCATACAGTACACTCATGCGGCTTGGTTCCTGCTGTGTACTCAAAGAACTTCCTGCTCCAGCCCTGTGGCCACCTCCACTGCTCCATTCTCTTAGTTCATCTATTTATTCATTTATTCAACACATAGTGGGCACTGATGCTCCAGTAATGCAAAGATAAAGTAGGACCCTGTCCCTGCCTTTCATAGTGTGGTGGACGAAGGCAGGACTTCACAGACAAGAAAAGGTTGGTTCTCTTTTCAGACAGGGAGGACAGAGTAGTGGTTAAGAGCACTGGCTTTGGAGCCAGAAAAAGAAAACAAATAATGGAGGGAGGGTATATTTGAAGGTATAAAGGCTGAACATTTCTTAGAAATAAAGAAAATATAAAATTCCAGATTGGAAGGGGTCCTAGTGTTAAACAAGAGAGACCCAAAAAGGAATTCATATCTAGATATATTGCAGAGAAATTTAAGAACACTAATGACAAGAAAATTCTCCACTTATAAGAATTAGATCAACTAAAAAAGGAAAATATCAAAATAACACAAAACCTTGATAACAAAACTGGATACAAGGAGACAATGAAGTAATATTTTAAAATGTTGATGGAAAAGGACTTCAAGCCAAGAATTTTATATCCAGTCAAACTATCATTTAAATATGAATAATATAGCCGGGCGTGGTGGTGCACACTTGTAATCCCAGTACTTTGGGAGGCAGAGACCAGAGGATCCCGGTTCGTGGCCAGCCTCAGCTCTTTCGCTCTCTCTCCGTCTCTCTCTCTCTCTCTCTCTCTCTCTCTCTTTCTCCTTAGTGAGGCCCTCCGCAACTTCGTGAGACCCGGTTTCAAAATGAAGTATAAAAAATAGGGCCGGGGGTGTAGCGCGGAGGTAGAACGCCCCTGCGTTCAATCCCCGGTACCGCAAAAAAAAAAAAAAAAAAAAAAAAAATATATATATATATATATATATATATATGAATAATATAAACGTAGTGTCAAGTGTATAGGCTCCAGATAGCTTATCCCAAATCTCTTCTGGAAACATTCTTGTAGCTAATTTTTCAATATAGTAATCTAAAAACCAAACAAACAAAAACAACACTCCAGAATAAATGTAATGAAAAAAGAATGAAGGAAAAAATATAAGGTCGGAAATCAGAGAAATAAAGTACAGCAACAGGACATTAAACATGCTTTTTTAAAAAAAGATTAATAAAATATATAAATGCCTGCTGGGATTGATGGAGGAAAAAAAGAGAAGATAAAATCATGTACTATCCAGGCATGGTGGCACACACTTCTAATCCCTGTACTTGGGAGGCTGAGACAGGAGGATCACAGGTTCGTGGCCAGCCTCAGCTACGTAGGCCCTCTGCAACTTAGTGAGACCCTGTTTCAAAATAAAGAATAAAAAATAGGGCTGGGGATGTAGCTTGGAGGTAGAATGCCTCTGGGTTAAATCCTTAGTAGTGCAAAAAAAAAAAATGCACTAAATACTGAAAGTAGCCACAGACACAACACAGTGCCTAATTTCAAATTATACTACAAAGCTATAGTAACAAAACCAGCAAGGTATTTGGTACAAAAACAGACACACAGACCAATGTAATAGAAGAAAAAATACAGAGATAAATCCTCACACTTACAGCCAGTTGATTTTTGACAAGGCGTCAAAAACACACACTTGAGAAAAGACAGCCTTTTCAATAAATGGTGTTGGGAAAACTGGATATCTATATGTAAAGAGTGAAATTAGACCCCTATGTTTCATCCTGCACAAAATTCAACTCAAGATGGAAGAAGAAAACATAGGACCAACCCTCCAACATGTAGGCACTGGTAGAGACTTCCTCAATAGGAGTCCTAAAGCTCAGGAAATAAAATCAAGAACCAATAAATGGAATGGCTTCAAATTAAAAAGCTTCTGTGCAGCAAAGGATACAATCAAGAGTCTGAAGAGAGAGCCTACAGAGTGAAAGATCTTTGCCAGCTAATCCTCTGATAGAGGACTAATATCTAGAATGTATAAAGAACTAAAAAAAACTTAACACCCCCCAAAAAAAACCCAAATAAAACGTGGGCTATTGAACTGAATAAACGCTTTTCAAGAGAAAAACTACAAGTGGCCGACAAATATTTGAAAAAATGTTCAACATCATTAGCAATCAGGGAAATGCAAATCAAAATTATACTGAGATTCCATCTAACTCTAATTAGAATGGCAATCATCAAGAATACAAACAGTAATAAATGCTAGCAAGGATGTGGGGAAAGAGGAGCTCTTATAAACTGTTGGTGGGACTGTAAATTAGTGCAACCACTGTGGACATCAGTATGGAGATTCCTCAGAAGATTAGGAATGGAACCACAATATGACCCAGCTATACCACTCCTTGCTATCTTTCCAAAAGAATTAAAGTTAGAATATTATAGTGATATATGTATAATGTTTATAGCAGCACAATTTGCAATGACCAAATTATATTTCCATACCAAAAGTTTAAGAGAGAGAGAGAGCAGATGGAAAGAGATGGAAGAGCTGTGCTGGTGGATACATTAATGCACAGTGGTGTATCTTTAGGGCCATGTGACCAGGTTCTTAGTTTTGTTGTTTTGTTTTGCAACCACTGGGTAACTTTAGGCAAATCAGTTAAGCTCGCTGAGAGTTTATCTTGGAAAAATGGGGTTAAAGCAATATCTGTTCTACCTGCTTCTCAGGATCTTTGACCTGATGAACGAAGTCATGAATACGACAGTAAGCTGTGCTTCTGGGCAGATTTGGAAGATACTGATTCCTGCATCGGTGTTGGGAGTAAGCCACTAGGGGCTCTGAGGCCTTTGTCTCATGCTCAGCCATAAGGCAGGCAGCATCCTCAGTTCTGAGCTAACCTGGCTGACAGGGGACTCTGCCCCTCCATCCCTGGGGCTGAGGGAGCCGAGTCATGCCTCTGAACCCTGGGCCTCTCAGCTGCTACCCACAAGGGTATCATGCTCTCCCTTGAGGACACAGGACCCCAGGGGACAGGCAGCCCATCTGAAGCAAGCTACCCTGGGATGGTGTGCCAAGGCCCAGGTGACCCCAACCAGATGGGGGCAGTGGCAATCCCTTCTCCTTTCCCCATACCCAGGCCTTGGCCTTGCACCCTCGTCCCCAGCTTTGTCACCAGCTCACATGCCATTGAGACACTGTACGAACAGCCTATGAACCCACCTCAGCTAACCTGCAAGGCCTTCTACCCTGATTATCCCAATACTCCCATGAGCCATAATATTATCTTCTTTCATGGATGCAGAAGCAGGCCCAGAGAGGGAAAGGGCTTACTGGATAGAAAATGACAAAAAGAGGCCAGCTCAGTTGACTGACACTTGCAGCAGAGGTCAAAACCATGGCTGGGGAGAGGTAACTTGGGGACAGGTAAGTTTGGTGGGTAATGCCAGAAGGGGGACTGTTCTTGTTCAAATCCTGTGTATGCCCCAGCCCCTTGTGCTGCCTCTGGGTCTTGGAAGCATCCTCCCACCGTTGGGTGCAGACCATGGCCAGAGCGTCTTCTCCCTGCACCCCTGTTCTCAGATGCACCCTGCCTGACACTGGTCTGGGCAGCAACCGCTCTGACTCTTTCTAACTTGTCTTTGGGTTTGCTCTCAGAGAAAGGTCTTTTTTTTTTCAGTTCTACCTCCGAGCTACACCCCCAGCCCTATTTTTTATTCTTTATTTTCGAAACAGGGTCTTGCTAAGTTGCAGAGGGCCTCACTAAGTAGCTGAGGCTGGCCATGAACCCGGATCCTCCAGTCTCAGCCTCCCAAGTACTTGGATTACAAGCGTGCGCCACCATGCCCGGCTAGAGAAAAGGTCTTACTGCACTAACACCCCGTCCGCTATCGGGTGTAAAAGAATGAAAGCCGTTAGCATGGCAGACTTCCGCCCCCTGCTGGTAACGCGTGAGCATCGGCCTGGCAGCTAATCCAGCTATCAAATTCCACCAAATCCCTTTCTTCTTTAAGATCATTTTCTTCCTTGAATATTAGTAATCTGAGGATTTTTTTATCAGCTCTTACTGTGTCTGAACAAAATACAAATCATTATATCATATTATGAGCATCAGACTAGAATTCAGAAAACCTGGTCTCCCAAACCCTGTCTTTTGTGTAATGTTGGGCAAATCTTTCAGCTTCTTTGAGCCTGTTTTTAAATTTCTAAAATGGGTATAATAAATTCTACCTCTTGTAGTGGATATGAGGATTGATAAATAGAATGTATTTAATAGTGTCATAGGTATTTAATAGTGTCTTGTCCCGGGACCAAGGAGAGTCCCTGTTAATATTTATTGATATTCATGATTTAGTGGGGTTGTCATTGTAAAAGGCAGGCCACACGATGGCTTTGAGAGGTTCTTCATAAAGCATATTAAAGGAAGCCAAGCTGGGCGAAGTGGTGCATGTCTATAATCCCAGTACTTAGGAGGCTGAGACAGGAGGATTGCAGGTTTGAGACCAGCCTGGACAACTTAGCAAGACCCTGTCTCAAAATAAAAAAATAAAAATAAAAAAGGGCTTGGGATGTAGTCAAGGTTCAATCCCCAGTGTCTCTCTCTCTCTCTCTCTCTCTCTCTCTCTCTCTCTCTCTCTTTCACACACACACACACACACACACACACTAAAATAAAGTAGAAAGGTAGCCAACACCCTATCCATTGCTCTAATACTCTGCACCCAAAACTCACCCCATGTCTTCACAAAAGGCCTATGATGGGAAACATCCCAGGAAGCAGCCTGTTCCCTGTTTGGCCAGCTCTGCCTAGAGCAAGCTCTCTCCCTTGTGGGAGAGGATGCCATGTGACTGCACCTGCTGAGGCCCAGATGTGAGGCCAAGGGTCAGGCTTGGGGCATGTGCTATTTTCTGTCCAAATCCTTTTACTTCATTCATTAGTAGATTAATTCAGATTGGGAGCTGCCTGATTTTGCATTTATTAAGATAGCTCATTCATGAATACCCCCACATTGGAGTTGCTTCTGGAGTAATAGACTCCCATCTTCCCATGTAAGTGTTCTTAAACTGCTCGCAAGCGCACGCTCTTTCTCTCTCTGCCACTCCTGCTGGGCATGAGGTCCCACTCAGTTGATTGACACCTGCATCACAGAGGTCAGAACTGTGACTGGGAGAGGTAACGTGGGGGCAGGCAAGCCTGGATGGGTAAGAACTTTGAACAGAGAGGGGACCAGCTGAGGGCATCTGGAGGAAGGGTACCCAAAGCTGGTGGCCGGAGAAGCATTCAGAATGGGAGTAGGAGAAGGAGAAGGAGGCTGGCTTTGGAATCCAGCAGTTCTGGCATAGAAGTTGCTGAAAACTGTCTTGTGCTGAGCCTCTGCCATTGGTCGGACAGGTTTTACATTCCTGCGTTAAGAATCACCCAGTCTGGCCGGGCATGGTGGCGCATGCTTGTAATCCCAGTACTTTGGGAGGCGGAGACCGGAGGATCCGGGTTCGCGGCCAGCCTCAGCTCGCTCTCTCTCTCTCTCTCTCTCTCTCTCCCCTTAGTGAGGCCCTCCGCAACTTCGTGAGACCCGGTTTCAAAATAAAGCATAAAAAATAGGACCGGGGGCGTAGCGCGGAGGTAGAACGCCCCTGCGTTCAATCCCCGGTACCGCAAAAAAAAAAAAAAAAGAATCACCCAGTCTGGAAGCCACACACCTCACCATCCACAGCTCTGCCCATTCTCCCCAAGCTCAACTCTGAGAGCCAAGTGTCTGCCCTCAGCTTATCCTGCTCCTCTTTAATCTCCATCCCATCACCTCTGGAAGGAGAGGAGAGAGGAAGTAATGAGGGGGACCTGATGAATCACCCACTCTCTTCTCTTCTTCTATTTGTACACATAGGGGCAATATTTCTCTATTCCATATTCATGGAGCTTCTAGATATAATTAATTTCATTTAAAAATCTTCTCTGCTGGACTGTGTGTATCTTGAAGGCCGGAACTGTGACTTATCCCCTCATATCTCTCTGGCTTCACATAGATCCTGGCATAATGACAACTGTTCAAAAATGTGTGTTGAGCTGGGCATGGTGGAACACACCTGTAATCCCAGTACTTGGAGGCTGTGACAGGAGGATTGCAGGTTCGAGGCCAGTCTCAGCAACTTAGTGAGACCCTCATCGACCTAGTGAGACCCTCATCAACTTAGTGAGTACCTGTTTCAAAATAAAAAATAAAATAGGTCTGGAGTGTAGCTCAGAGGTAGAACAGCCCCGAGTTCAATCCCCAGTACCTAAATAAATATATAAATAGTCAAATTTAAACAAACAGTAAATCACTTGAATAGTTAGAAGTTGGAAATTTGACATCACTTAGTCTAGTGGTTCTCAAACCTAGATATACATTAGAATCATTTAGGGGAGCTTTTAAAAGAATATTGGTAGCCAGGCATGGTGGTGCACGCTTGTAATCCCAGTACTTTGGGAGGCGGAGACCGGAGGATCCAGGTTCGCGGCCAGCCTCAGCTCTCTCTCTCTCTCTCTCTCTCTCCCTGTCTCTCTCTCTCTCTCTCTACCTAGTGAGGCCCTCCACAACTTCGTGAGACCCGGTTTCAAAATAAAGTATAAAAAAATAGGGCCGGGGGTGTAGCGCGGAGGTAAAACACCTCTGGGTTCAATCCCCAGTACTGCAAAAAAAAAAAAAAAAAAG
>PVJS01000358.1:0-136937 GCA_004027185.1 Glis glis
TCTCTTTTTTTCTTTTTTTTTTCTTTTTTTTTTTGCGGCACCGGGGATTGAACGCAGGGGCGTTCTACCTCCGCACTACACCCCCGGCCCTATTTTTTATACTTTATTTTGAAACCGGGTCTCACGAAGTTCTGGAGGCCTCACTAAGTAGAGAAAGAGAGAGAGAGACAGGGAGAGAGAGAGAGAACGAGAGAGCTGAGGCGGGCCACGAACCCGGATCCTCTGGTCTCCGCCTCCCAAAATACTGGGATTACAAGCATGCGCCACCACGCCCAGCGTTCCTCTCCCCTCCCCTCCCCTCTCTTCTCTCCCCTCCCCTCCCCTCTCTCTCTTCCCCTCCCCTCCCCTTCTCTCCTCTCCTCTCCTGCTGAGTGTGCAGTGGGGCCTAGGTAGTTGCAGTTATAAAAGGTTCTAGCCGGGCATGGTGACACATGCTTGTAATCTCAGTACCTGGGAGACTGAGACAGGAGGATCACAGGTTTGAGGCCAGCCTCAGCAACTTAGCAAACCCTCAGTAACTTAGCAAGACCCTATTTCAAAATAAAAAAGGGCTAGGGATGTAGTTCAGAGGTAGAATGTCCCTGTGTTCAATCCTAGTGCCAAAAAAAATATTAATGATAATAAGGTTCTAGGGGTCACTGTGATGAGCACCCCAGTTGAAAAGAGTGAATCGCTAAGGTCTGGGCTCCTGAGGGCAGGGTCCTTATCTTCCATAACCCAAAGTTCTGGTACAGGGCCAGGCACAGAGGAGCAACTCAATAAATGCCTATTGGTTGACGACTTCACCACAGTGATGTCTAATCCATCACTCCACTTCCCATGTGGATTCCATTTGGCTGGTCTTGAGTTCATTTTTCACTTTGTTGCTTCCCAAACTCCTTTCAGCTCATTTCAGTCCCTAGGCTCTGCTTTGCTGCCCTTCAAATCTTGCTAGGATCCCTTCTGATGGGAAAACTTCTCAGAATTTCCTCTTACCCACCATGTTCCTTCTTTTTCCTTGACACTTTCAGACATGCACTGTCTCTTGTCTTTTCCTCTCTCTGACCCCTCAGTTCTTTTTTCTAGCTGTATGGCTTAACTTCTTCAGTGACACCTTTCCCCTTTTAATACTGAGCACTGATACATACCTCACAGTATACAGGTAGAAAGTAAACTGTAGAAAATGAACAACTACTAGAGAAAAATAAAAAAGATCTTTCTCTTTGCTATTCTCCTTCATCAAATAAATTTTCATCTCCAATTCAACTCAAATTAAATCCTAAACATCTAAAGTGTCTGCTATACTTCTCTGATACAGGACTAATAACCAGAATACATAAAAAATTAAAAAAACTTAACTCTAAAAAACAACCCAATCAAAAATGGGCAAGTGAACTGAATAGACACTTCTCAAGAGAAGAAATACAACTGGCCAATGCATATATGAAAAAATGTTCAACATCATTAAGCAATCAGGGAAGTGAAAATCAAAATTACACTGAGATTCCATCTCACTCCAGTTAGAATAGCAATCATCAAGAATACAGCCAATAATAAATGCTGGTGAGGATTTGGGAAATAGGAACTTTTATACACTTTTGGGAGGATTGTAAATTATTACAACCATGGTGGAGTCCTCAAAGGACTATGAATGAAACCACCATATTACCCAGCTATGCCACTTCTCAGTATATTTCCAAAAGAATTAAAAGAAAATGTGGTATGTACACACAATCGGATACTCAGCCATAAAGAAGAATACTATCATGTCATGTGCAGGAAAATTGGTGGAACCAGAGAATATTTTGCTAAGTGGGATCAGCCAGTCTCAGTAAATCAAAGGTCTAATGTTTTTTTCTCATATGTGGAAGCTAGAGACAAAATAGGAAAGAAAAGGAACATTAGATAAAGAGAGAGACCAGTAGGATAGTGGAAGGGGATTGGGGAAGGGAGATGTGGAGGGAAAAGGGAGAATTGATGAAGGAAACAGTACAAATAATGCTATGTCCATATATGAAGTCCTCACCACCAATCTCACGAACATGTTTGGGGAGTGGGGGGAACATGGTGGGATCCAGAGAGAAGCCCACCAAGTGCTGTGCATGTATGTTTGTAACATTTTGAATCTCACTATGATGTATAATTACAGTGCACCAATAAAAGTATATTTAAAAGAATATCTGCTTGGCAATCTCTTAAGCCTGGGGATCAAATGTGAATCAGATATCATCTCTGAGCTCTAGTGTAGGAGGTTGAGCTTATAACTAAATAGGTGAAACCAGCTTGTAAACAGATTCCTAATGAAATGTAAGATGTAGCACAGTAGACAGTGAGATTAAAATACAGGTAAAGAGTAAAGAGAGACATTAACTCAACACTGAAAGTTGGGTAGGGATCCACGGAGACGGCAGATGTTCTCTGTTCAAACCCACTCATGTCATGAAAGGTGAGTAGAAACTTGTCAGACAGACAATGCAAGAAGAGCTTCCCAGGCAGAGAGAGCAGCAAGAATAAAGAGGGAGTGTGGGCAGCAGCGGGTGTGACTGCTGAATCAGAGAAGATGGGATCCCTGGCTTTGCATGGGCGGAAACATGGACTATGAGGAGGGAGAATAGTGGGAGATAAAGGCATAGAAGTAGACAGGGACCAGTCAGGCGCTGTGATGCATATCTGTAATTCCAGTACTTGAGAGACAGGAGGATTGCAGGTTTGTGGCCAGCCTGAGCAACTTAGCAAGACCCTTAGCAACTAGCGAGACTGTTTCAAAATAAAAAATAAAAAGTGCTGGGTTGCAGCACGGAGGTAGAATGTCTCTCAGATCAATCTTCAGTACCAAAAAAAAAAATTTTTTTTAGAGAAGTAGACGGGGCCAGACACCGCAATGACCCTACAAGTCTTGGCAAAGGGGAGCCTTGGAAAGGTTTAAGCTGGGGAGTGACATTGTCAGATTTGTCTTCAATTTGGTACAACTTTTAGATGATCTTGCAGAGTTAATATTAACTTGCGCCCCTTCTTCCCCTCTGTGAATCCAATGGTTTCTCAAACTTAACGTGAAAGATATTGTGTATGTGTGTGTGTTTTATTGGGGATTGAACCCAGGGCATTCTACCTCTGAGCTACACCCCCAGCCCTTTTTTAAATTTTTATTTTAAAACAGGGTCTTGCTAGGTTGCTGAGAGTCTCACTATGTTGCAGAGGCTGATCTTGAACCTGCAATGCTCCTGTCTCAGTCTCCCAAGTACTGGGATTACAGGATGTGCCACCCCACCTGGCAATACACAAATGTGATTTGGTTTGCAAATGTGCCTTTTAAAAGGATTCATTTGGTTAAAGCATTTTTTAATTCAGAAAACTGCCCAAAAGGCTAGGGTTAGCGTGAATTTATCCTCCAGGGGACATTCAAACAGAGACTGTAACACATGAAGGCATCGTGTGCTGATTTTATCAATATATTCAGTAAGCATGGCTCTGTGCCCTCTGGAACTGAACTGTAGAAACATAGAATGTCCCTGCTGGGTACTGAAGGTCACTTTATCTCCTGACAGGAGGCATCCCGTAGACCAAGGAAAAGCTCAGTGTATATAACTGGGGGCAAAGCTGCTGCAGGGAAGAAGCTAGAATCATCTGGGGGCTATAGAGTCAAACAAGGAGGGAGAAAACTGTGTGCATTACCCAACAGACCATAGTGCTGTAGAAAGGCATAAAATCCTGCTTTGCTAGCAGCTTTTTCACATATAAAATGTATTACTAAGTGTGCAATGACAATTAGCGTCAGTTGTAGGCAGTGGCAGAAATTCTGCTAAGGATGGCAATGTGAGACACAAGAGACAAGTTCATAACACATTTACAGAGACAGAAAGTACCAAGTAACACCTCCCCATGGTAGGGAACAAACGAAAAGAAACTGGAAAGGTGAATCAGGACCCAGATACCAAATATTTGAACACATTAGTTTATGCTTTATGAATACATAAATACATGTGTATTCATATCTTTCCTATGATGCTCTTGCCTTTCTGTGTTCTCAGAATGACTCAAAACAGAAGCAAATCGCAAACTGACCTGGGTTAGACTCCCAGCTTCCTTGCTTTCTAGCTCTTTGACTTTAGCAAATTATTTAACTGTTTAAAGCCTCAATGTCTTTAGCAATAAAATTTGGGTAGTATAATGTTACCCTATAGGCTATTATGGGCATGAAATAAGGTCAAATATATTATGCTAGTATAGTCCTATGGGGAAAGGAAGTACTTAGAAAATAAGTAGTAATATGAATGGTTATTACTAAACTTTTATATACCTTCACTATAGCCCTTCGCATGCTTTTTTGCTTAGCAACTCTCAGGCTAAATTAGAGTTCCATTAGTCCTTCCTGACACAGCTAGTAGGCACATGCCATGTCGGTAGTGATGACGGTGTTAAAATCCAGGCTAGCCTTCAAAACATCGCTTGTTCGTTCAGAGTTTCTGGCCCGGATGGCATCTTATTTGTTCAACTTGCAGGCTTTTTACTCTGGAAAATTTCTCTTCCCTGTCTTAAAAGTGGCCTTAAGGGCTTTCGTGAGTCAGAGAACCTGGGAGCTAAACACAAGTAAATAGTCTTCCTATAGTCTTCAATATTCTAGAAGAATCTGAAATGAGTCTGAGAGCTGCTGCATAGCTGTGTAAATTTATTTCTCCATGTACCAACTGTCAATCTGTGGAAGTCCACAGTGTATGCAAGAGTGTGTGTGTGTGTGTGTGTGTGTGTGTGTGTGTGTGTGTGTGTGTGAAGCATTGCCCTCCAACCGCACATTGACAGAGTTATACCTCACCCAGATGGCTCCACTAATTTTGAGAGGTAAATGGAACCTTTCAGGGGCCATATTCCTTTTCCATTAAAAAAGCAATTTTAGCTGCCGAGATGTAGTCCCTGAAATGAGGATGTTGAGGTGAAATGTGTAGTCTTCAAATGCGATGTGTGCATCGGAATGGTGCTAAGTATTGCCGTGGGCCAGGAGGAGAGGCTTCATATATCCTGTATCTAACCACAGGACCACTGCAGCTAATAAAATGACTAGAATTCTGCTGAGCCCTATGTTATGCCAGGATGGATGGATGGGTGCTTGACTCCATTTATTTTATCTGTTTTCTGGTAGATCCAAGGGAAGGAGGACTCACAATAAAGTAAGAGAGCGAGGAGTGTTGAAGATGGGCTGGAAGGACCCGATCCCTCACAAACATCACCCTCACCTACGCCACCCAGCACCCGTGCGCTGGGTTACAGGTTAGCCACTTATCTCACCTTCTTTCTGGCAGCCACAACCACACCTGAATGTGAATTATTTCTATCAAGTCAATACTTCTTTGGGAAGGGAAGTGCAGACTGAGAGGTACTCCTGCTGTGGAAGGGCACTCTGATGCAAAGATTGGACTTGGGTGTGCAGAGGTTATGGCAAAGCCTAGACAGACACTGGAGCAAGATCATGGGCCTCCATGCTTTTCCAAAGACACAGCCTAGTGGCTGCACCAAAGGGGCAGCTGAGGAACCGAGAGAGTCCACCACACACCCTCTAGCCCCCTCCCCCAAAGACACCGAGTAAACATGCAAACTAACTCAGTGCTCCCATCCACCTCGTCTTGTGCCCCTCTTCTCGGTGCCTACCAGGCTCAAGCCACCCTGTCTCCCTTCCAATCCAAGACAGTGCTGTTTTTCCTTCCTTATGTTTCCTTCCTTATGTCAAACATGTTTCTTCTGCATGGAATACTTGCTCCAATTTTCTTCCATCCTTCAGGTCTGGCTGAAATAGCACCTGTACAGGGAAGCCTCCCGTCTTCACCCCTAGTCTTCACCCCATCCCTCTCCACTTGTTTTCTGTAACTCTGCCCTGGTTGTTTCTCTCTCCATACTTCCAAGAATTTGCAAGTATTTATTGTGCAGTTACTGTTCTGGTCTTCTTCTCCCACAAGACAGCCAGCACCTTAGTGACAAGGGCTTCATCACAAGTCATCCAAGTACCCACGGTGTCTAGCACAATGCCCAGTACTTAGTCACTCTGTAATAAATATTTCTTGGAGGAAGAAAGGAATCCATTTTACAGATATGAAATAAGCTAAGTAACTTGCCTAAGGGCAAAGAGCTAATAACAACTATTACAGAACTCTGTCTCTCAGCAGGGAAAGGAACATTCTGCTGGGGTGTATGTAACAATCTCTTTGAAAAATTGTCATGTTTATCCTGGAGATCTTAACTGACTGTAATTGTCCCGACTCTCCTTTGCCCCACCCATAACCTAAGCCACAGTTGTTACTGCCCCTGTGCTAAGTACATCCAGCTGGTAGCTTGAGGTCGAGAGGATTTTGCAACAGTGGAAATCCTTAGCCTGTTGAAATGTGCTTGTCACTAAGCATTTGTCCTAAGTGCCGTCTACCCTACCCAGTGGGAAGCGCCTGTGTTTTATCACATTGCAATCCAGTTGGGCCACTGCTGGGATTTCCCTTTGGCCAAGGGAGGAGGTGGCCATTCATGTGAGCATCTCTCAGTTCTGCGTTGCTACCTTGGGCAGTGCAGTGAACTTCCGGTGGATGGATCCTCCAAGACTTCTTACCTGCACAGTTCTGCTGAGGCTCCCAGTGGACTCTGATGCCCTCTCTCTGGCAGGCCCGGGTATATGCCAGAAATGACTCACAGTAACAGTTTTTATGGACAGGACATTCACACATGTCTGTCACACAGGACCTATGGAAAGCAACAGAGAGAAAAGAACATTCAAAAATATTAAACACCCAAAATATGGCTTTCAGGAAGGGTTGGGTAGATGGATGGGAAACCCTGATTGGCCATTAAAAGTTGCTATTTTATGTTAGAAACCTAAAAAAAAATTCCATCTACAGCCTTAGTGCTGGATACCTCTGAGCACTGTGATATTAAGTTTTCTTTCTTGTAGAGCAAGACTAGCTGGTAGAACTTGCTGCAGTGACAGAAATGTCCTATAACCTCAACTGTCCAAAGCAGTAACCACTACCCATATTTGGCTATCGAGCATTTTGCATGTGGCTAGTACAACTGAGGAACTGAATTTCTAATTTGATTTAATTTTAATCAACTTTGATATAGATAGCTACATGCACCTCCTGGCTACCCTACTGCACCGGCAGCTCTTAGAATACAGCCACCATTCAACATACTGCCAATTTGTGAATAGCACCGATATAGAATGATAGTTCTACTGCAATATAACCCCAAATAGTGACCAACTCAAAGGAAGCATAAAATCCCATGGTTTTCTAAAAATGTACAATTAGAATTCACTTCTACAACACCTTAAAATCCTAGTCTTGTAAGGAACAATAAATTTTCATTCTTTAGAATGTAGGGTAACAGACGGGAGCTCTGGCACACGCCTACAATCCCAGTACTTGGGAGGCTGAGACAGAGGATCACAGGTTCAAGGCAAGCCTCAGCAACTTAGAGAAACCTTCAGCAACTTAGCAAGACTCTGTTTAAAAAATAAAAAGGGATGGGGATGTAGCTCAGAGGTAGAATGATCCTGGAGTTCAACAGTACCAAAAAAAATTAAAGAATAAAAAGAATGTAGGGTAACAAATTCCAAATAAAGCAAGCATTCCAGGCACCAAGTTATACTGAAAGATATGAAGAGAGTTGAATCAAGATCTCCATAGCTTAAGTTTAAATATGGAGATGAAGGACCAAGACATAAATTGAACCAAAGTGGGTTTAAATGCAAATTAAATTTTTTTCAAATATGTTGACTGCAAAGACATAATGACACTGGTACATGACATTACAGTTTACAATGTGCTTTCCCCTGCAGTCTGTCACTGAATGGTAAACAAGTCATAGTACAGTCCCTGTTTTATAAGGAAAGGGGTCATTTTGCAAATAAATAGATGGGCCCAAAGCTACACTGCTAAGTAGCAAAAGAGCAGATCAAATTACATTTCTTAACTCTGTGAGTAGTGCTCTTTTAATTATACCATGCTACAACCATCATCCTCAAATTCACTACCTAACAATTTTGAGTTGGATGGATTTACTACCCAACAATTTTGAGTTGACATTTATGCAAGAGATCCCCCAAGGTCAATAAGATTAAACTGCCCTTATTTTTTTCATACCCTTGTTCAGCAAACTCCCTTCCTTACAGAATCAATTTCAAGGTTGAACACAGAAAAAATAATATTCATGGTGACAAGTAGCACAGATGACCTTGAAAAGTGATTGGAACCTGACCATCCAATATCAACATATCCATATTTTCTCTTGGCGTGGGACATGTGTGACCACCTGATTATAGAGAGGGGTCAGCTAACCCTGGGTCTGCACACCACCTGCTCTGAACCAGAATCAAACAGCAGAAACCATATGTACCTGCAAAATAATCACAGCCCGACATTCAGGGCACAGATTTGGGAAACAGGAACTAACAGAGACAAAAGAGGAACAGGGTTGAAACCCAAGGAGGGCTTTCTAAGCACTGACTGGTGAGTGTTATTTAAGTCATAATACCAGGACAGTAAAAGGGATCTCTTTCCTGTCCGTTAACAATCAAGGCAGTAATTCTTACTATTTTTCCCACTCGTTCACAATCCTGTGAAATCAGGCTCTAGTGAATGCATTCAAGCTCTAAAACCCAGTGCTGTCTTTACATTGGGTGGCGCCTCTAGACTTCCAAAGAAAAGCCAAATAAAGCTTGTCCTTCCAATGGCCTCTAAATGTCCATGCATGAACTCTGGTCAACACCATTTCTTTTGTTGTTTTAGTTTTCATTTCAAAATAAACCACACCCATCATCTTTATGCTCAGACTTCCAACAGCATTTTGGTTGCCCTAGGATCTAACCTTTAGGCCCATTCCTGCTTCTCTTTCCTAGTAAACCCCCCGCCCCAACCTGGTCATTCCTAGTCAATGGGGTGGGTCTCTTTCCATTGTATGTAACTCCCACTGTTGTGATGTGGGTGGAATGGCATCTAATGGGCTTGGTAAAATGATGTAGTTACATAGAAAAGGGCTGGTGTTAATGTGAGGAAATGGGTTGCCCAATTTCAAAGAATTATGAATTATTACTATGATTCTGTAAAATTCCATGGACAGTAAACAAGTAAAATTTAGTTTATTTGTGTGAAAGGATTGGTAGTGAATATTTCCCCTCTTATTTTCTTGATTTCTACTGGTGTATTACAAAGATATTTCTTCAATTTAAAATAAATTACAAATAGCTAAATCCAATTCAATAAGACTATTGAGAAAAATGCTTTAAGTATGCATTTAATAATCACTGAGTATATATATTCTACCTCACCAACAGATCCAATTAATAATGCACCTGCACTTTCAAATGAAGGAAGCTTTGGGCTTTTTATATGACTTGAGATCCATGAGAAACAACATTTGAGGGAACAAATTTGTTAAGCCAGTCCTTCACTTGAAAGAGTCCACGTATTTTTAAAGGCTTGAAAGATGTGTTTTGTCGCAAAACTTAAAATTCTAAGATATTGTTTTTCATTTATCAAGTTGAGTTTTACAAAAAAACTGTGCCCAGGATTTGTGAGAAAATGGAGAACTAGATATACCCATATTCTGCGGCAGAAGAGTAAAACTGTTGGCTCTGAAATTGAGCATGCTGTCATGCCAAGCATTTTACAGAGATTGTCTCCTTACTCCATTTAGTAATGGGAGCTCAGGCAGATGCTGCTATGCTCCCACTTCAAACATAGGGAAACTGAGGCTTGGAGATGCTAAGAGACCTGACCAAGGTCACAAGGTCACATGGCTGATGGCAGGCTCAGGTCTGCAAAACCAGGAACACAAACCAATTTTTTCTGGTCTCAAAACCCATGTTCATAATAACTACATTAGAGGAGCTCTCTAGAGAACATTTTGGCGATCTTTATGAATAGCCCAAGAAAGGTGTCTTATTCTTTAACAGGAAGTTTTATGCCTAAGAAAATAGTAAAGCATGTGGACAAAGACTTCAGATATGGGTATTTTCATCATAATGTAATTTAAATTAAAAAAGAGAATGACCTAAGATGTAACATAATAGGGTCCCAGTTAAATAAATTTAGGTGACTTGTATGATGAAATACTCTACCACTGTTACAATAATGTTTTGGAAATATAATCTTAAAATATGAAAAATGTTCAGGAGGAAACAGCTGAAAAAAATCAGGATAACAAAAATATAATATTGTGTAATCACAGAAAACAAAAATAACTAAAAACAGATATGCCCAGATATTCATAATGGTCAACTCTGAGTGGCGGAATTGTGGCTATTTTTTATTTTCTACAATGAACACAAAACACATTTCTAGAGACGTAAATAGCACAATTTATGTTTTTTTTTTTTTTTTTTGCGGTACTGGGGATTGAACGCGGGGGCGTTCTACCTCCGCGCTACGCCCCTGGCCCTATTTTTTTATACTTTATTTTGAAACCAGGTCTCATGAAGTTGCGGAGGGCCTCACTAAGGAGAGAGAGAGAGAGAGAGAGAGCGAGAGAGAGAGAGAGCTGAGGCTGGCCGCGAACCCGGATCCTCCGGTCTCCGCCTCCCAAAGTACTGGGATTACAAGCATGCGCCACCACGCCTGGCTCACAATTTATGTTTAAAGCAACAAAAAAAGAATAACGTGGAACATCCCAATATTTAAATTAGAAGTTAGGAACTATAGTGGGAAAATGAAGTACAAAGAATGGGAGGAAATTACAGCTTCTGTTCATGGGCCTTGAGTAACTCTCCTGCAACCTCTTCCCTGTCTGTGTAGCCGGGGCCTGACAGACTGCGACTCAGTTCACTCGGGGTTGTCCTCACACTTCACTTCATGGTCTCCTGATGCTGTGAACTTGACATCCAGATGGATGGAATAGATAATGGAATAATTATGCATGTTTTTGCTGGTTACAGAGGAATTTATTAACCGAAAAATAAAAGCATCTTGAAACACACTTCAAATTTCAGGAAAAAACAAAACTATTGTCATTCAACTGCTTAGTTTGTGTTTATCACACAGTAATTCAGTGTGAGAAAAAGCTAATTTATGATACACTGGAATTAATTTTTTTTTTTTTGCGGTACCGGGGATTGAACCCAGGGGCATTCTACCTCCGTGCTACACCCCCGGCCCTATTTTTTATACTTTATTTTGAAACCGGCTCTCACGAAGTTGCGGAGGGCCTCACTAAGGAGAGAGAGAGAGACAGGGAGACAGAGAGAGAGAGAGAGAGAGAGCTGAGGCTGGCCGCAAACACGGATCCTCCGGTCTCCGCCGTGAGCCACCATGCCCGGCTTGGAGTTAAATTTTTAATGTTCTTATGGATGTATATTGTCCTCTAACCAATATGCCCCAATATTATACATTTGCATTTATTTTATAGAATAAGTAGCAAAACTTAACTACTTTTCCTCATCGCTGAGATTTAGAGCTTTGGTGTCTCTACTTTCGTGACACTCCAGCTGGATGAACTGGACAGGAAACTCAGCTGTCCATAGCTCCAGTGGGAAAAAACAACCTGCGTCACCCTGAGCCGTCCCAGGAACACTCTAGAAGCACAGAGCATCTGACTGTGTGGGCTTCCACCATAGGGAATTGGTAAAATAACAAAGGGATAGGGTCTACGCCTCCCCTTTAGAGCGCACGTTGTACTTTCCACCGCAGGAGCGTTCAATTAGTGTACCTAGAAATGGGTTTCTGATTTACCTGCTCTGCTCTGCTCCTGGCCTCTTTCCTGGCAGCTGCGAGGCAGGCGGGGCCCCCGCTCTGCATGGTTCACACAGCTGCTGGTGCAGCGAGACGGCAAGAGGATGCCAAGAGCACAGAGGGTGCCAAGAGGATGCAGGGTCCCTGTGGGCTGGTGCCACGCAGGGAGGCACTTTGTCACACACCAACTATTTCCCTTCTCTATTACTGTGTGTGTGTGTGTGTGTGTGTGTGTGTGTGTGTGTGTATGTGTGCGCACACGTGCACACATGCATGCGTGAGACTGTGGTAATGGGGATTGAACCCAGAAGCATTCTACCTCTGAGGTACACCCCAGGCCTTTTTAAAAATTTTAAACAGGGTCTCTCTAGGTTGCTGAGAGTCTCGCTAAATTTTTGAGGCTGACCTCAAACCTGCTAACCTCTTGTCTCTGCCTCCCAAGTACTAGGATTACAGGCATGTGCCACCACCATGCCTGGCTTTCAGTGACTCCTTGAAAACACGTTTGAACCCCTCCCCTCATTGCACCCAGCATAGCGACGGTAACAGAACTGAGCTGTGGTCAGTCTCCTCCCTGAACGCCAAGTGATCACAATTTCTCCCGGGGAGACTTCACCACCCTTTCCCCACGTCAAGCTACCACTGCTGCCCCCTCAAAGCCCTAAGACCAGAACCACTCACTGTCCAGGACTACTTAAATTGGGACAAGTTAATTACAATGAAATATAATTACAAATTCAGTTCCTCAGTCACTCTGGCCACATTTCGAGTATCCAAGAGCCACCATACTGAACAGCTTGATTCAGAACATTTCTATCAACACAGAAAGTTCTCTCGGATGGTGCTGTCACGAGTCCAGCTCCATCAGATTCAGGAACCCACGCCTGTCCTCCCACAGGGATGGAGGAGTGGCCTGAGGTTAGGGTCAAGTCCACTCCTGCCTCCTGACTGGGCGCCTACAGAGAAAAGTTCAAATTTCTTGGCATCCAATTCAAGGCCCTAGCAATCTAGCCTTCAGTCTACTTTTCTAATTCCATTTTTCCCTCCATTCACTCTTCGCCAAGTCTAAGGGAATGTCTCATCAGCCCTGGCGGCTTCCTTCCACCTTGCTAGTCCTGCCTCGAATGTGCTTCCTTGTCTTTTTCCTGGGAAAAATCTGACGCCCATCCTTTCAAACTCGGTTCCAGTTCCTCAGAGGTGCTCACTGAGAGTCCCAAGGAAGGACAGCTGCTCCCCGGGGGTGTCCCATGCCCTGCACACCTGGAGCATTTCACTGACCCCCTGAACCGTCATCTCCTCTCCCTGCTGGGTGAGGTCTCTGTCGGGCTCACCCAGCTGCAAAGAGTGCTTGTAACACATGGCTCAGTCAACACCTAGGAACCGTAAGGAGGGGATGAGGGCACTTGCACACGGGTATCTGAAGGGCATGGAATTCTGTCCCTGTTCCCTGGCCATAGCCTAACATGGCCACAGCCCTGGGGGCTGCTGGCCACAGCAAACCCCAAGCTAAGCCAGTTGCTTCTGCCAGAATCTTTACTGATGCCATTTTCCTCTTGAACTTCTTACACTCCTCTCCTGTCTCCCAGGGATATTTTTTTTTCCAATTTAATGACTGTTGGAAAAAGGGATTTGATGAGAGAATTGTTTTAATGACACATTTCCAGAAAAGTACATGTTCAATATTGTAAGAAATATCTATAGCTCTTCGTGTTATTAAAAAGGCAAGTCTCCAGTCCTGCTAGAATCAAAACATCAAACATGTCTATGCTTCCTAGCAACAGCAAATCCGAGTGGCTCGCCCTCTGCTTTCTCTGGCACAAGGGCCACTTCTGTAACACGGAGGCAAGCGCCTTTGCTTCCCAGGCACAGCTTTGAAAGACAGGTGCGTTTCCCACTGGGAACTCCCTGCTCTGCTTCTGGGAGGACAGAGGGCCTGGCCAGGGTGACAGCGCCCAGCCCCATCTGGGACCCAGACATCCAGAGCTCAGGCTTTCCCTCTGCCACCAGAAAGGGTCTTTGGCGGGACTGTGTCTGTCACTCGGATGGTCAGCTTTCCCAAGAGCAACAACAGAATTTAGTCAGAACCCGGCAGCAGGAGGAAGAGAACCAGAAGCCACACTGTGTCATGTGGCCTTGCTCCACGTAGCTGAGAAGCTCCTAGGTGCAGGTGGAGCATCGTGGGCCAGCTGGAGGCGGTGCATGGGAGGAGGGGAGGGACAGGAGACAGGTGACAGTCCTAACCCAGTGGGCAGCTACCATGAGACTTGAAAACCTTCACTTACACTTTAACCCTTAAAATTCTGTCCTGATCTCCCAAACCTGAGTTGCAGAGAAGCCACCAGAGTAGTAGCTAAGGTAAAGAGGCCTGCTCATGTCACTACTACTAAACAGACAACCACAGACTCATCCAGCTACTTCAGCTCTTCTCCGCAAGACTATGTACACCCCTCACGCACTCGCCCATCCATCCATTGAACCGGTATGAAAAACAGCACTTTAATATGAAAGGCGGGGCCAAGAGACAGGAATGTGGACCCCGAGGTTGCTCTATGGAGCTGGGAATGAAAGGGCAGGGGCATGAGCGCAGTGGGCTGCGGCCCCCAGGATCCTTCCTGGGCCAGCTGTAGTTTGGCACCACTGTGGCATCTGTCCACTGTGACTCAGATATTGTTGAGAATATTCTGGATTCTGTGGCTGCCTGGGGTCACCAGGATGGCACAGCAAGTCCAGGCTTGTCCATCGCATGGACTTGAGCTGAGGGGCAGGGCGGGAGAATACCGGGATGGGAGTCCAGTCTGTGCGTCTGGTTGTAGATATGGAACATCTCCCAGACTCAGCCTCACCAAATTCTTTACACCCCCCCCCCCAGTGTTTAGACCTTTAGCCCACTCCTAAGTGAAAAGAAGGCACTCAAGGAACCAAGGCACAGAGACAAGGTCCACTTAGAAGGAGAAAGTGTGCAAACACTAAAAACCAAACTGCAAATGATGTAGGGCCCTTATGGACAGGAAGCAACACAATGGAATTCTGGGGACTAATGCCTGGGGCAGCCAGAAGGCTTCACTGCGGGAGACACATGAGCTGGGTCTTAAGGATCTGTGGAATTTTCCCTGGTTAGAGAACAAGGAAAAGGATATACCAGGCAATAGGAGGAGTCCGCATAGCAGCCTGTAGTTTCCCAATCATTGCAGCTTAGATTTGATAGTGAATGTGGTCAACCTCTTGACCAACAGTCATGGAGCCTCTTCCTGAAGCCCCGGGAGGACAGAGGGGGCTCTTTTCCTTGTAGAGCAGCTTCATCCAAATCGTTGTCGTCTCAACCTTACATCTCAGGTCTGCCACCAGCCACTGTGCTCCTGCCCTCGACGCCCCTTCCGTTGGCTTTCTGAGCCCATACTCCACCTGGTACTGTCATCTTCCTGCCTTCAGTGTCCTTCCTGCCCTGTAGCTGCCCCATCTATCCCTTGACAAGGATGAAAATCCAATAACCAAATGAACAAGAAAAACAGCTACTGAATCATCCAGATGAATTCACAATGGACCCCTTCTTCGATTGCCAGCACTCTTACACACACTATACTATCTTATATACACTGCCTATTTGTGCCTAGTTCAAACAATTTTACCTATTTAGACTCCAGACACTGAAAAATATTGATTTTTTAAATCTTCTTTAAATTCCCCAGGAGACGAATGGCATTACCTGTGTGGCAGAACCTCACACAACAGAAGAGTTCCAAAAACAGTCATTAGCCTCTGACCTGTTTCTAAGTCTAGGGATTATCTTTGTGGACACAGAGACCTCCTTTAAGAGTAACAATGCTATGGTTTTTCCGTGGATACAATCTGAAAAGAAGTGCTTGCATTCAATAGAGTTATGCTATTAGCAGAGAACAAACAACTAGCATGCATGTGTTAGAATCTAAAATATTTTCTCCCTTCATAAGGCCATGTATCAGACTATGTGTGGAGAATATGGTACCCACGTTGGTAGTTAAGTTTTCTTGCACTTTAGAACTTTTTTAAACCATTCTATTCCCTCCAAGTTTGAGGCTACCATTTAAAGGGCAAAAGGATGAGTCTATACAGGTTGAGAATCTTACCCAAAATGCTTGGGACCCAGAAGTGTTTTGGATTTCAGATTTGTTTGGGTTTTAAAATATTTACACATACATAATAAGATATTCCTGAGAATGGGACCCAGATCTAACCATGAAATTAATTTGCTTCCTATGCACCTTATACACACAGTCTACAGGTAGTTTTATACAATCTGCAGTGCGTCTGCTTTTTAACTGAGACCCGTTGCATAAGGTCAAGTGTGGCATTTTCCACTTGTGGCATCATATTGGTGCTCAAAACATTTCTAATTGTGGAGCATTTCAAATTTTGGCTTCTCGATTAAGGATGTGAACCTGTATAACCAGCAATACAGTTAGAAAAAGCCTTCCTGAGAAGATGAGCTATCTTTGCTTCAGTATGAAACATCGGCTCCACTAAAGGAAAAATTAACCATGATTAACAGACGTCTGCTGAGTTGTCACTCTTCTTGAGATAACTCCTCACTGTTTCAGTTTGGGCCTGATCTTGGCAGAGCCAGGCAGATCTTGTTGAAAGACACTTCTCACCAGCCAGCCTGCGAGAGGGAAGCCTGGTCACTACCCCCCTCTAGTGGCCAAGAGTTAGAGCGCCAAGTAGCAGCAATTTTTAAAACATTTGCTTCTAAATCAGAGGACCCTCACTTTGGGGGGAGGCTGGCGGATAAAAGAGAACATAAAAATGGCTGCCTGGCAGAAAATCAATCACTTTTCTCTTAAACTTGTGTTCAATTCATCACTGTCACACTCACTGTAAAATAATAGTAAGGCTGGTGAACTTAACCTTTGTAGCCATCAGAGCCTGCCCCCTCTTGCCTGCCAAGAGGGACCAGTCTCTAAGGCTCTGCTCCTGCAGAGGGCAGGGTGAGGCGCAGCACCAGAGAGAAGCATACACGCACTCCACCTTTTCTGAAAAGTCTCATTTTACCTAAGCGCTTCATTGAGCTCCATATATTTATGTTTGTTAACAGAATCTCGCCGGGTGTGGTGGCACACATCTGTAATCCCGGGTACGTGGGAGACTGAGATAAGAGGATCGCAGATTTGAGACTAGCCAGGGCAACTTAGAGAGACCCTATTTCAAAATAAAAAATAAAATAAAGGGGATGTAGCTCAGTGGTAGCATGCCATTGGGTTCAATCCTCAGTACCACAAAATAAATAAATAAATATAAAAAAAAGAATCTCAAGGACAAAAAAGTATCAGAACCATTTACTTAGCGGGAGAAAGGTATTCTCTGCTGTAGAGAGAGGAAAAAGAAATTGGTTTTCGTGTTTCCACACATTCACTCAACACGGAACACTTCTGGCTACTAAACTAGGGGATGTTTTTCACCACCAAGCACCACTTCTCCAGTGGACACCAGCGGGGTCCTTTCATCCACCTCAGCTCTGGCACCATCGCGTGGAGACAGTCGGAGCCCACAGACTGAGGGCTCGGTCCCCAGACTGCCCTCCACTCTGATGCCAACCACAAGCCCAGGGCTGTTTTGCCTGTGAGTCAGAGCTCCTGTGACTCCCCCTTGGGCTGGATTGATTTGCTAGAGCAGCTGACAGGACTCAAGGAAACACTTAACTTATGTTTACCAACTCATTCTAGGAGAAGCAACACACAGGGCAAAACAGAGGGGAAGGAGCGTTGGGCTTCCATGCCCTCCCCAGCAGGCCACCTTCCAAGAACATCCACATGTTTACCCATCACAGGCAGAAGCTCCCAGACCCCTGAGCTTTCTGGGGTTTTGGAGACTACATCATGTATGCATGATTGATCTGTCATTGGTCACTGGTGATCAACTCAACTTTCAGTCCCTCCTTCCTTGAGGTCTCCATAGTGTAGGGCAGAGCCAGGTAACAGGCAAGAGGAGTCTTGGGCACAACATCTGAGTGAGCACTGGTCCCCAGGCCTGTAAGTGCAGGGTTGGCACTGGAGAGCAAAGACCTCCTTAGATTTTGCTGGCGGGGCAGGCTGCTCATCTCTGGGCCTTGGAGTGAGGGGAGGAGGACCCATGCTGCAGGCACCCCCACAGCACCATTTGTTGGAAGAGGCACCCAGGTCAGAAAGAAATCACCATATCTGGGCTAAAGCCCAGCTGCATGATCTTGGACACATTATTTCCCTCTTTACCCTCCTTTTCTTGTCTATTTTCTCCCTTAGCTTTCTCAGAAAAACTAAGTGGAAAGCTGTATTGTCCCCCACCACCAGTCCCCAAAGAGAAGACAGAAATGAGTCCGCCGCTGGAAATGGACATAAGGGCTGGGAACTGGGCAGGACAGAAACTGGGGCCCCACCTTCACCCCAGCTGAAGCGCAGAGTGAGAAGGGCGTGCAACACTGGGACTTGGTCTTCTCTTTTCTACCACTCTAGGTAGCCCTACCTCTCACCCCATTCTCGGGGCCTCCCAGCCCCAGCCCTACCTCTGTGAACTCTCACTGTTGTGACACAGCAGTGCCAGCACAGGTGTGGCCGTGCTGGGGCTGTGGCCTCCAGGCAGGACAGCAATGGCAGTGTGTAGGCAGTCACAAGTGGCTGGGGGAAATCTGGGACCTAAGGCATCCAGCATCGGAGGCCACACCCCAGCCACACGCAGCAGCCGCCACCAGCCTCTGCTTCAAAGGGCCCGTCCTTCCCTGGGCCTTTTTAGCATTAGGCAATGGATGGCTGCCAAGTCCCACAAACGGGCAAAGGCACAAATCCTTCACTGCGTGCGCTAATGAAAGGGCAGCCGCGGCGGCTGCCCCTGGAGGATGCGGTCCCGTGGTGAGCTTTTTCAGATGCTAGGGGCCTTTCATCAAACATCTGCTGTGCCTGTTGGCTCCAAAATAACCAGCGTTCACATCCAATGGCTGCATGAGGAAGGGCCTTTTCATACCCGGTGTCCTCCGCAGCCCTGCCTGTACAAGGATAACTCAGTCCGCTGGACCCAAGTGGCCAGCTACCCATCTTGAGAGGCCCCTCCCCAACCACCCATGGAGGCTGGCATGCCTCCATTCTCAAATCACAGCAGAGATTCAGCCAGACATGCCCCAAAGCCAAATCATAAACACCGTGGCTCCAGGGCCTCCATGCCAGGGTCCCCACCCTGGGCTAGAATACGAACAACCTCAGAAGAGCCCCAGATAGGTTGAAGGAGAGGCCTGTTTTCTATAAGCCACTGAGGAGAATTGTACCTTAAAGTCCCCAGAACACTCACCCAAAGACATCAAGGCATTTTCTATTCACATTATACTGTTAACAAGTAGCAAAGTCAATAGTCAAGACTGGGTGGAGCTCTGTCTCCTACAAAACGTTGCCTTCTATATATAGTACAGGCTATTCCTTTTATCTAGAATGTTCTTCTGTTCTTCCACCTCTTTATCCTGGTTAAAACCTACTTCTCCTTCAACATGCAGCTCAATAGCTTTCTCAGAGGAGGCGTCTAAGATCCCCAAATTAAATGAGGTGGCTCTTAAACCTTCCCCTGGCCTTCTTGTACAGCTTTATCACAGCCTGCCCTGTGTCCTGTGTGACTGATCCCTCACTCCATCTATTCTGCTGGGCTCCCGCCAGGCAGGTTTGTTCACCAGTTTTACCCAGCCCTAGCACAGTGCCTGGTCTAGTAGAGATGCTTAAAACCTGTTTCCTGAATGAGTTGATTACAAAGGTTTCCACAGTTGAGACTAGATAAAGATGACAATGAGCATCAGATGGTTAAATGGCCTGAGAAAGACTGAGGAGTGAGCATCCCTTGGACTCAACCACTGTGTCTGCAAACTGTATTAGGCAACCAAGTGGTCAGCGGCGGCTTTTGCAGGAGTCATTTCATGGGAGGGGTGGGGACAGAAATCATCCCCAATCGTCATGAAGTGAGGCAGAGGTGGAAAAGAAGCGAGAGGTTGAGTAAAGACCATTCTTTCAGTGAGTTAGCAGCAAAGTGGAGAGAAATGAGATCATTTGAAGTGTGTGTGTGTGTGTGTGTGTGTGTGTTAGTTTCAAGAAAACTTGAAAGCCGGGCGTGGTGGCGCACGCTTGTAATCCCAGTACTTTGGGAGGCGGAGACAGGAGGATCCGGGTTTGCGGCCAGCCTCAGCTCTCACGCTTGCTCGCTCTCTCTCTCTCTCTCTCTCTCTCTCTGTCTCTCTCTCTCTCCTTAGTGAGGCCCTCCGCAACTTCGTGAGACCCGGTTTCAAAATAAAGTATAAAAAATAGGGCCGGGGGCATAGCGCGGAGGTAGAACGCCCCTGCGTTCAATCCCCGGTACCGCAAAAAAAAAAAAAAAAAGAAAACTTGAACATGTTTTGCATCAGGGGAAAATGTCTGAGAGAAGATGTTAAAGCTGAAGAGATGGAAGGGGTAGGTGATGGGTAGAATAATGCCGTGAAGAAAGTAGGAGAAGATGGGGACAAGAATGCAGGGGAGAGAGAGGGTGCCCTCCTGGTCATCTATGGTGGCTAGTGTCGACTTCCTGAAAAAAGAGAAATATAAAAACTCCTATGCTTATACAAGACCCAGAAGACAGAGGAGTAAAAATCAAGACCAACTTCTAGAATAGCAGATGAGGAAGGAAGACCAAGGTCCCCATGAGAATATCTAGCAAAGAAGCAGACAGAACTGAATGAAATTTGCAAATGGTGTTTCCAGGTGAGAAAGAACTCCAGACAAGGAGCAGTCTGAGACCTCTCTCTCTAGAGAGGTAAGATCTCTCTCTCTCTCTCTCTCTCTCTCTCTCTCTCTCTCTCCCTCTCTTTCTCTCTCCCTCTCTATCCCCCTTTAGGTAACCAGGGCAGATAAACTGAAATACAACTGACCCAGAGTTTTAATCAGGAGAAATTTAATGCTGGAGAAATTTTCCCTTAAGTCCTATGGAGAAAATAACAAGGCAGGTTTTCTAGACCTTACTTTTGTGATCTAAACCTAGTGATAGTATATTCTTCCCCAAAGCAGAGAACCTGAAATTTAGAAACCACTTTTTGGGGGGTTCTGTGGGTGGCCTTTAAAGATGCTTTCTTCCAGAATGTTTTAGTGTTCCCATTATGGAGTAAAAGTCTCAATGACGATCTTCCTTGATTTGGGATGGTGAGTTTCTAAACCCCACAAGAGGCTGGACGACTCCACAAACAGTCACAGAATTATAGAATCATGGTCTTAGAGACCTCTGGGAACATCTATTCCCTGCACAAATCCCTCTTATAACACTCCTGACATATGGTTATACATCTGCATGGTGTCTGTGACAGGAGCTCGGTCGCTTTTTAGGAATCTCATCTCTGTGATAGACAATTACAGTGTCTATCCCTCAGGAAGTTTTCCTATCTATGCAATGCAAATGTGCTCTGTAGCTTCCACCCATTTGTTCAGACTCTACCTTCTGTTACACTGTGGAATTATCCCATTCTATTTCAGCTTCCATATGACATCCTCTTCATATATATTACATAAAATAAAAATGTTCCACTTAGAAGTTAAACTTCAGAGAGACTGCCAGAAATACCCCCATTACGTCACTTTCTGCTTCCTGTGCTTTAATCTCCTCTAAGTCCAGCAGCTAGAGGACGTCCACCTGTGCATAGACCTTCCCCTTTTATTTATTCTTTCAACATCTCCACAGAGCAGCGCATTCGGCTTGCCTCCAAAGAAGGGGTAATGATGAAAAAGACAGGGTTCTTCCTGAAAACTGCACACTGTGCTGACATAAAGTGTAAAAGAGGGAGGAAAATGATGTGTGCTATCAAAAGTATCAGAGTCACCAAAGGAGGTCAAGGAAACCGAGAGATAATTCTGGCATGGGAGGCAGGGAGTGAGGACAAGTTAGGAAAGACTTCAAGGACAAAGGTTCGTTTGAGTTACATCTCAAAAGATAGAATAAGTTTTATCCAGGCAAAGAGGAAGGACTTCTCCAAGCACTCCTATAGAAGGTATGCTGTTGTTTGAGATGCCACATGTTCCACTGGGTATCTGCGAGCACCAGGAAGGGGAGAGAAGCCATGGGAAGTCACCTGGAAAGGCAGGCTGTGCTCACAGAAAGACCTCCTTTGTGGGAGATGAGCAGGAGCCGTTGACAGTTCAAGCAGAATTACAAAAGACACCTGAGAAAAACAAGCTGAAAATAGCAGGTTAGATGGGATGAAAGAGGTAGAGATGGGGGATTAGATGGAGATTAAGCAACTAAAGACCAAGTTACAGGGGAAAAAGACAGCAGCAGGGACTTATCTTTGGGAGCATCTGTAGAAATTGAGAGGAGACATAAAACACACAAGATAAGACAACATATAAACCGAAGAATTCAAGAAAGTTAATCATATTGGGGTAAAAGGCAAAAGACAGGGTCAAATATACTTCTGGAGATTGGAGTCTGGATTTAAAATCAGTCAACAAATAAAAGGAAAGCAGGAGGACAGATGAGAGTGGCGAGGAGCAGAGGGGGAGACTTTATATTGAAACCTGCTGCGTTCCTGGTGGAATACCCAGGCAGTGGTGTGCTGGTGAATGTTTAACAACTGGCTCTTGGGGGTTCAGGTGAGGAGCAGGAAACCCTGATTTATAACATGTGCCTACTTCTGTGGTGCAGATATCCACAGTGCGGCTGCTTTTGAGCTACCAGCCTGACATCACTGATCACTGTATATGAGGTTTGGAAGAGTCTATGAGCTGGCTTTAGAGAGCCAGTGCAAGCCACCTCCAGCACACCACTGCACCCAAGTAAAATGAGTAACAGACGTTGGAGAGGGGAGACAGCGTTGAGCCAAGCATGTCCCTTTCTTATTGTCCAGTAAACAAAATGTGGATTCTTTGCAAGACAAAGTTAGCACCAAGACTGGAGACGGACTCCATCATCCCAAGTGATGTGCCTCTGACTTCAGCCAAAAGCCACAAACAGGCTCATTCATTCTCTCTTACAAACAGTCATATAAAACCATAAAGAGAGGTGCTGACAGCCACCAATGAGTCTACACTAGCTTTACTTTTCATAATGCCCTAGGAAGATTCCTCCTTTAAGATTGATTATTGTTTTGCCTACCATAAAATAGCAACTAAGTGTTTTGCTAAATCAATTTAAAGGTTGCTTTGTTTCATTGCTACTTTTGCAAGTACCTCTGGGCTGTCTACTGTTTTCTAATGGCTCATAATGATTCTGCTCAGTCAATCATAGGATGCAATTTGGTCTCTTTTCTTTTTAGAAACTACTTTTTATTTCTTTCCAGGTATATAAAAATCTAGCATCATGACTAGATATATCGGGGCAGTTGATGATAATATGAGGTTGGTGAGGTATATTATGTGGAACAAGAAATTTAGAAAGTGAAAAAACTGAGTAGCACGTGTAAAGATAAGGGCTGAAAGTCATGCACTGGGGAAGAAGGCAGGAGGAAGGAGGAGACAGAGGAGTGGTCAAGAAGGAGTTTACTAAGACTGAATGGTGAAAAGTTGTAATTTCTCACCTGTGTGTTTCCAACTATAGCACAGATGTCATCTTATGCCTTCCTCAGTATATAGCAGCCAGTTAAATATTTTGTGCAACCATTTCTTATAATAATACTTGGGGGAACAAAAAACAAACCCTCTTCACTCCCTACATAGCAGCCAAATGTTCTTTAGATATATTAAACAGATCATAAGACTCATCTAATCAAAGGTTTCCAGAAATATCTCATCACATTTAAAATACAGTCTAACTAAGCTCCGATCCTGGTCATCAAGCCCCCGGATGATCTAAGCTCTTTCTGCCTTATAACCTCATCTCTATTTAGCAGCTCCAGCCCACTACTTTCCAACCAGGCTAGCCTTCCAGCTTTTCTTTAAATGTGCCACGCTCACCACTGCCTCTTCCTGGCACAATCTTCCAGGCTCACTGAAAAGTGGTTCGCTCCTTCTCAACTTTCAAGCCAGTCTCCTTCTGTTATGTTAGAGTAACCTTCTGTTATGGTTAGATATAGAATGTCCTCTGAAGAGCTCATGTATTAATGTTCAGAGTTGATGTAATTCAGTCATGAGGGTTGTGGTCTCATCAGTGGATAAATCCATTGTGATGGATTTATTGGGTAGAAATCTAGGCAGGTGGGGTGTGGCTGGAGAAGGTGGATCTCTGGGGGTGTGGCCTTAGGGACTGTGCTTTTGTCTTTGAATCCCCTTGCTGGCTTGTTTTCTCTTGCTTCTGGCCTCTGTGATGTGAAAGCAGAGCCTTGGTCTCTCCCTCTCTGCTTCCTGCTGCCATGCCCTGAGCTCTGCAGACCTGGCCTCACATGAGCTGAAACCTGAAATCTTCAAAAACTGTGAGCCAATAAATCTTCCTTCCTCTAAGTTGTGTAGGCAGTTGTTTTGGATTATGGCAGTGAGAATGTTGACCGAGACACCCTGTATCACTCCATCACCCTCTCCCCAGTCAGAAATTAATCTATTCAGTCGACTGCTAGTTTAATTTGGTCTTATTGCCCAACTAGAATGTGAACATCATGAATGATGCTATCTAATTTCCTCCTGAGTCTCCAGCACAACCACAGAGAAGGTGCTCAGTCAACACATGTGGAATGGAGAATGGGCCTACTCCCACTGACTGGACTTTTTTTTTAATAAAAGGAAAACCCTTAGAAAGAACGATTCCTGTTTGCATCATCCTGTCCTTCATTATATCTAAATAAAACATCCTGCCACCATAGTGCCATATTAAGCAACAATAGATGAAATAATTCAAGTGCATAGTTTAGAGCCCTACATAGGAGCTTAGGCAGGCAGGCCACTTTAAAGAAACACAGCTAAGAGAGAATCTGTTGTTTTCTCCCTGCCATACTAGGAGCAATGTACAGTACCCCAGGAAGGCCTACAGCAGGGTGAGGTCAATCCAGTCATAAGTTTCCTTCAGTCACTCCTTCATCCAACTAGCACCTGCTAAAAGGAGGTATCGTTTGAATGATTTGAACAAAAAGACCCACAAGACCAAGCAGTGAATGTAACAAGAGATAGACTTTGGAAATACAGAATCTGTAAAAAAGCCAACAATAAAATGTCCTTGTATAAATGGAGACAAAGGTACTGGACGAATATAGTAGACTTTATATTTTTAAAAAGCTTTATATTATGTAAGTACCAATAATGTGATAAGAATCAGAATAATACATTGAATAAACTCATTTTAAAGTATCACTTTGGCTGCACATGTAATCTGGGATGAGACGGCAGAGCCTACAGTAGTCCATCTGGGTATGGAGTGATGCTGTTGGAAGCAAGCAAAGATAATGATGGTCTACACCAAAGCAACAATGACTGCTAATGTGACCAAAGAAATGGACTGTAAATACGTGTGAGAGGTTCTGTCTGTAAGATTCAGAAACTGATTGAATATTTGAACATGAGATCTAAAGGAGAGTGAAGAATCAGACATTCAACAAATGTTTGTTGAGAATTTTCTGTATGCTAGCACTAAATTAGTCATGGGGCAACATGGATAATTAAATGAGAAGGTGCATTAATTCAGCATCCTCCTAGGAAAGAATAAAGACAAAAAGATATAGTTTCAACCCACAAGAAGTGGGTTTAAGTAAAAATAAACCAAAAAAAAATCGAATGTGGACCCTAATTAGCAGGAAATGAAGAAAAACATGCTTTCGAGTGAAAGCCTAGGCCAGAAGAGAATGTAAATGTGTTTTATTAATGGAGAAGAATAACATAGAATGGCAGGGAAGGGAGAGATGGCAAACTGATGTGTGAACTTAGCTCAGACTAAGCAAACACATCAGAGCCAGAACCATGATCCAGGAGACAACAGACTTCTAGACGTGAAAGGGGACCCAGGCCTCTCTGCCACTGGTTCTAACTACATCTTAGAATCATGATCATGATGGAGCTTTAAATAACATCGATGCCCAGGCCACAACCTGCAGAGAGCTACCTGGCCTAGGAATGGCCAGAGCACCAGAAAATCCCAGATGACTCCCAGGTGCGGTGCTGCCTCCCGAACCTCACACCAGGCGCTGATCCTCACCACGAGGAGCTCTGGGCTGGTGGCCCAGATATGTCCTCCAATCGAGCACAGCTAATAAAGCTCTATTCTTGGTGTACACAGATTAAATATTAATCCTCTAGTTCTGCTGGAGAATCCTCAAACACAGTCAGTAAACTCGCTTCTTCAGAACAAAGAACTAAGACACAGAGTTTTAGAATATGCTGCAATCTAAATCGTTTTTCCAAAATTCAAAGTACCAAAAGCACATTACAACCTAATGATTTTCTTCCACCTCTATTGTATAAATAAAATTGTAGGGACAAAATGTAAGACTGGTCCCCTTAAATTTGCATTAAGATATATTTTAGAAATGTTGGTCGGCACTAAGCTCTTACAATTTTATCCTTCTATGCACTATTATATAAAATAAGGCATGACATTAAACAATGTCATATAAGAACTTATCTGAAGAGTTTCTATGAACTCTAAAAAGAATGTTTTGTTTTCCCACTAAACTTTGCACAAGAATCAGGTAAATCCCGAGGCAAAAAGTTATTTCAGACCTTTGATGAAAATCATTCCTATGTAAGCATCATAAACTCAGGGAAAAAAGTGAATAATATTTTTCATTATTAAAAACATGTAGAAAAAGATCTGCAATGCTTTCTCTTAAAGCCTTTTACTCACAATTGTCCTTTAACTGAAGATCAGTTAAGACCAGAATTCTCCAGCGGAGGAAAGAAAGAGCTAAGAGCAGAGGACAGAACTGCAAGCAGCTTCATTCTAGCAAGGATTTCTCTCCAACCAAAGCAGTCTCCATGTCTCCTGGCTTTGCAAAGTGTGCAGGCAAATTCACTAAGGGCTCAAGTCCAGCAACTCACCTCATGACCCATGGTCCCTCTACTCAGAACCGGCAGCCTCGGCCTCACCTAGGTTTACCCAGAAGTGACCGAATCATGTTCTGCATTTTACCATGATCTCAAAGGATTGGGATGTGCATGGAAGTTTGAGGACCACCAGTCTACAATTGAGTTACTAAAAGCATAGTCATGTAACAGCAGCATCAGCATCACCCAGAGCTAGGAGAAAACACAAACCACGGGCCACCATTCCAGACCTTCTCAAGACGGATCTCTGGGGGGCAGGGCCCAGGAATGTGCATTTTACCAAACTCCTCAGGGAATTCTTGTGCACAGCAAGGTGTAAGTGACAATATTCTAGAACAGGTTTCTTGCTCACCATCTCCAGAGCACTGGTCTCAAAGAGTAGTGAAGCCCCGGGGTACAAGCCAATCCACCAGCATGTAAAGGGAAGCCAACAGAACCTCTATTTCTGTTCATTACTATCCCACCTTATTTTAATTGTTTCAAATTTTATAATGCACATGATGTGATAATAGTAAAATACTTTCATGCATATGTGCATATTATACTATAACATATACGTGCAATAGATGTAGGACATGTGTTCAATCTTTTACATAGATAAGTCACCATATAAAGACAGAGGCTGCTATTGATTCCAGTGACTCACTGCAACTCAATAGTGTGTTGACATCAGCTTTGCGAGGTGTCACAAATACTACATGTCTAATAATAGTTAAAATAAACAAATTCATAATGGTCTTATTCACACATTAGAATTAAAATTAGATCCAAAGCTACCATCATCATAGTATGACTCTGCCATTTCCATCTATGGACCATTTATCCTTCCAGTCATCATTCCACAACACTGTATGTTAATATTCCTGGCACGGGGAACAAATCGATGACCTAAAAGATATGGTCCCACCCCATGACACTCCCAAATCAGGTCAGCAATCGAGCAAGTCATTACCACGGATGAGATGAAGATCATGCCTGGGAGGACTCAGCAGAGAGAGTAAGTTTCTTCTAGAAGTTGGGGTGGACTCTGAGAAAACTGATAATTTGGCCTGAGACCAAAGGATGACAAAATGGAAGAGAAACAGTAGCAGTTGTAGCATTAGGACAAGGGATAGCACATCTCCATCGGTAACCTATGCCACAGCAAGTTATCTTAATCAACTGAGGAAAAACGTTGCATTCTCCCTCCTTAAAAATGTCAGAATGAAATTGAAACGGCAGTGGTTTGGAATCTATCTCCATTTTTGCAATGCATATGTTATAGTTTGGACCTGAGATGTCCCCCAAAGGCTCAGATGTTCAAGGCTTGGTCCCCATCCCCAAAGTAGCAATGTTTAGAGGTGGGGCTTTCAGGAAATGATGGATCATGAGGGCTGTAACTCTCATCAGTGGATTAATCTTCACTGATGGATTCGTACTAGAAGGGACTACTGGGAGGTGGTGGAGACTGTAGGAGGTGTGGCCTACATAGAGGATGAAGAAGTAGGTCACTAGAGGCATGCCCTGAAAGGGTATTCCCTGTCCCTGGCGTCTCTTTGTCTGTCTCTCTCTCTCCTCAATCTTGTGTGCTCTGCTTCCAGGGCGCCATGAGATGGGCAATTTTCCTCCAGCATGTCTTCTGCCATGATGTTCTGCCTCACCTCAGACCCAGAGCACTTGGGCCAGCCAGTAATGCACTGAAACCTCTGATACTGTGAGCCAAAATAAACCTTTCCTCCCTATCTTTTTTATCTTGTTTTTCTCTGGTATTTTATCACGGCAATGACAAGCCAACACAGCATAGTTCATACTTTTAATCTCTTATTTTTTTCAGCTTATTTTTTAATCAGAAGTTTAGGTTCTGATCCACTTCCTCACACCCTGTCCCCACTAAAGATGTCTGCAGAGGATTACAAAGCAATATATTTCACAATGATAGGAATCTTATGATGTCTGGTTTCTAAAATACTCATAGTATCAATGCTGTTATTAAATTCATTTTTTCATATTTTCATGGTGATTTCATTTTATGGAAGACAGGGCTGTGTTCCTCAAAGAGTTTACTATGTCCCTCACTCCCTTCCTCATTCAACAAATATGCATTGAGCACCTGCTACATGGGGACAGGGGAAAAGGCACTGAGCAGGCAGAGTCGCAATCCTCACAAAGATAAGAGTTGGCCAGGGAACAACCATGCAACCAGGCACACAGCACGTGAAGGGCTATGGTAAGAGCTGCAGGAATGTGGCAGAATGAACCTCCTCTGAGCCCCACCATCAACTAGAGAGGACTGGGAAGAAGGAGAACCAAACACACTCTGGAAAATCAAGCAGACAACCTACGAGGCTGATCCCGGCATAGTGGCACATGCCTGTAATTCCAGTACTTGGGAGGCTGAGCCAGGAGGATCGCAGGTTTGAGGATAGCCTGAGCAACTTAGTGAGACTCTCAGCAACCTAGTAAGACCCTGTTTCAAAATTAAAAAGGGCTGGGGGTGTAGCTCAGACACACACACACACACACACACACACACACACACACACACACAAAAGAAGAATCTCTGAGGCTGTCCCTTGGTGGGGAAGAGATGTCCCCTTTCTCTCAAAATGCAATTATCAGGGTTCTATTATCTCTTTCCAGCTCTGTTCTTTTCTTTCCATGGAAAGCCATTTAGCTTACCACAATGTTGTACAGACAATCAAAACAGTAAGTCACTTTCTTGAGGGCAGAAGAAGTCATTGGCCTGGATTTCTTTGGTCCTTCACAATGCTCCAGATTTAAGGCACCATGTTGGGCACAGCATAAATAATAAACGTGTTTGTTGCTTGATCAAAAAGTAAAATGTTTTCTAAAGACCTGGGAAATGCTCACTGAAGAAAGATCGGTCTTAACTCAGAGTTGAGTGAGTGATAGATAAGGCTACATTTGCAAACTCACACCAAAGGGCCCCCTATGTAAGTGGACTCTAACTCTTTCTTGTTTAATATTCATGGAGAAAAGGGAGAAAGAATGCAAACAGTGAATAAACTTCAAGAGTGGAAGACTAAAACTCGAGTCACTTTTCAAGTGTAAATAAACCTAGGAGAATGAAAGGAATCCAGTTTGAAATTATAAACACAAAGAACTTTTAGACAACAAAAAATAAGAAAAGCAAAATATTGAAACTAAAATATGAACTACTAGCTGGCAAGTAATTCAAACTTTGGCTCATACTGCAATATTTTAAACAGAGAAGAACAGAGAGTAATAGAACATGCACCTATGTGCCCAGCACTCCGAATCAACAATTATTAACATCTGGCTATATTTGTTTTATATTTCTCATAGAAAGAAAATACTCAAGTTGTAGTAGAAATCTCTTTGGCCTCTTCCATCCCGACATCCATTTTTCTTCCTTCCTCCACAATGGAAAATGACTGTCCTTTCTTTATAATTTCATTAATAGAATAAAATTATATTAAATAATTATGTTATATATTAAATAATTTACATTCATAAACTAGTAAGAATAGATGCAATTTATATACATGATATTCTAAAGGATTATATATTATCTATAATTAAATACTTATGTTAAATTATATAATTTACTACATAAAACTGTATATATAAATTATATATGGCATTCTTCTATATTTTTAGTTTTACATAATAATATCACTCTGTATATATCCTCCTTGAACTTAATTTTCCATGCAATATTATGTTTTTAAAATTTAAGTACGGTGATGCAGTCCAGCCAGTTCATTCATTTTAACTAATGTATTTATATTTGTTAAGCTATTCAGCTAATTACAGACAGTAAGCCATTTTCAATCAGAGCTACTGTTAAAAATATTCCAAATATACATCCTTGCTTATGTTTTCTTTCATGTTTCAAACACTTTTAAAGTATTTTAAATTTAATTATATTATCACTCTTTGGAACGTGTTGAAGCTTTTTGGAATCTAATACATGGCCACTTTTTGGCAATATTCCAAATATTCTTTAATAAATGTGTACTTTTTCTCTTGAATACAGAACTTTATATGTCTATTAAATCACACAATTCCAATTGTTCAATTTTTAACATTTTTACCAACTTTTCAGCTTGAGTTATCCATTTCTGAGAGTAGTATGTTAAAAATCTTTGCTTATGATTGAGAAGTGGTTAAATTCCACATGTAAGTTGGACAACTTTTGATGTATATGTAAATTAATATTTTTAGGAATGGACACGTGCATGGCTGTAATATTTTTCTAGCATACTGTTTCTAATATCACTTTCTTTTCTAATATCACTTTTACCTTTAATTGTATTTTGTCTATTGTATTGCTATTACAGCTTTCATTGGTTAGTCTAAGCATATATATATTTTTCCATATCTTTATTTTCAACTTGTTCGTGTCATTCTTTTTTTTTTTTTTTGCGGTACCAGGGATTGAACCCAGGGGTGTTCTACCTCTGCGCTACGCCCCCGGCCCTATTTTTTATACTTTATTTTGAAACCGGGTCTCACGAAGTTGCGGAGGGCCTCACTAAGGAGAAAGAGAGAGAGAGAGACAGAGAGAGAGAGAGAGAGAGACAGAGAGAGCGAGAGAGCTGAGGCTGGCCGCGAACCCGGATCCTCCGGTCTCCGCCTCCCAAAGTACTGGGATTACAAGCGTGCGCCACCACGCCCGGCTTTCCATCTATAAACTTCTTTTTCAAACATTCAATTAGAGGTTCTCCAATTTCTAACAGTCAATTTTAAGACATTTTATAATTTTTCTGAGCACTGGCCTGTTGAGTTTTGTCTTCCTTCTTTTTGTGTTTTCTACATTTAATGTTTTTTCTTCCTTCTTGTCCTCCTTCCTTCCTTCTATTTCCTTTAGAAAAACAAAGTGTTGCTACTCTCTGATCCAGTACTCATGTTGCCAGTTGTTTACAGAAACAAGAGGTCAGCGGTATATGCACATGAAGATGTTCTGTGAAGCATTTTCTATAATGTTGAGCTAGAAACATATGTTCAACAATTCACAACACAACAAAATCTTCTATAATCATTAGAAATATTTTGAAGCCTATGTAACATAATGAGAAATGGTTTAATGATGTTCTCTTAGGAGTAAAAGCAGAATACATAGTTCCATATATACATGTATATCATGACTTCAGCTATGTAAAGATGTGTTGGTGTTTGATTGAAAGATGTTCAGCCCATCGGGATCCTTTGAGCAGCACTGCCTCCTCTGCTATGGGTACTCTGTGGGTACTGTGGCATACACAATCAAACATTTGACTCAGCCTGTGTCACGTGTCCCTCACTGCTTGTCACTTTCAGACATCCTTGCCACTAGTGCTTGTACACATCCAAAAAGCCCTCCTGAGCTCACTGCATTATAACTCTGCATTTTCTGGGTACAATATCATGCATGCATATGTGCTACTGTATCTCATGCTATTGTATCTCGCTCAAAGGAGAGAATCATTTCTTTCTGGAGCAAATTCCCTGTGGTTGGGAGGGTGGCCCATTGATCTAGAATTTCTTGCTTTGAGGAGGGCATATTATCTTGGGTATATAGCTTGGGTATTCAATGCAAATTTTCTGCATGGATGGGTTGATGAATGATTGGCATAGACAAGGTGAGTGATGGTTAAGATTATCTGTCAGTACGGCTAGGCAACAGTCCCCAAATATTTGATCCAGCATTTCTAAATGAGCAGGTATATTTTAGATGAGGTTAACATTTAGATTAGCAGACTTTGAGTAAAGCCCATTACCCTCTGTAATGTGGGTGGGTCTCTCCAATTTGTTGAAGGCCTCAATAGGAAAGGCTGACCTCCCTCAAGGGAGTTCTGCCTGTAGGCTGCTTCTTGAGCATCTCTTTCCTGGGTCTCCAGCCTGCTGGCTCACCCTGCAGAATTGCATTGAATACCAGATATATACCCAGTATAATATGCCCCCCCTCAAAGCAAGAAATCCCAGATCAACGGGCCACCTTCCCAACCACAGGGAATTTGCTTGGGAAAGAAATGACCTTCTCCTTTGAGCAGGGAAGGCCTTGAAAAAAAATGGAAATATAAATGGCATTGTGCATAGATAATGGGACAATTCTGTTAAATTACCTTCTGTGACTTCAGGTTTTATTTTGTTTTGATTTAATAAAATGGAATAAATGAATTTGAGGCTTTGTTAGGAAAAATGGAAATTGGAAAAACTATCACAAAGAAATGTGTGCAAGGTAGAATTTTAGTTCTCAGGGATTTTCAGAGGTTTATGCTTAAGTCTTTAACACCAGAAAGGAAGGTTCTGGAAAATGCTTCCCATCCCCTCAGGAGGCCTGCACTTATTGCATTAGCAGAGTGTCTTTTCACTGGCCTCACAGCCACCTCCCTGCTGCCAAATTGGCAGAACCTCTTCTCTCCCAACCTTCTGTTTCTGGGTGAAAAATGATTTTTGAAGCAAGTTTGGCTTATGCTATGCAAAGACATTTCAGAGACTCACAGCTTCCAAAGTATTAAATAACAGTTGAAAAATGAAAAAAAAACACAGTAGTAAACAAAGTAACAATAACAACAATTTAGAATATCTTTCTTCTGTTCCTAATATAGGCTGTGGGGTTGGGAGGATAATCTCATGATTGTCTCTCTTTAGAGAAATCAAATATCGGAGTGATTATTGATATAACAGTTCATCTGCCTGTTTTCTATTATGACTTTTTGACCTAGAAGGGGTCTGGGACAAAATATGGCTCCTTGTTGCATCCTTCTGGGAACTGAGTTCAGTGCTTCTGACTCTAAGGACTTTTGAGGCATCCTGAAACGAATGTGAGTTGAGTGCTTTGGACTCTGGTGGTCTTATAGAAATGGCTGCGACAAGGGGAAAGGTGGGGATGCTTTCACATATGAACATAACATCACTGGATGAGTTTCCTCCCCAAGCGTCCTCTGCATTTACAGTTACCTCAGTTTCTGCGGTAGCTTCCCAGGGATGAATGCGGCAATGTGACCTTTGGTATAACTGAAGCTGTGACATTTAACCATATTATAAATAATTCCCCCAAACGTAAGGGTAGATGAGATTTTGCCTGGGAGGGTGTGGATCTATATTGATTTTAAGATTCTGTCTCTCTAACATTCAGTAATTGTTAATGTCTATGTGCCAATAATAATACTTACTAAGGAAAAACACAGTGACTTAAGTATCCCAATTTACTTTTGAAAATTTATTAATGCATGATTGCTAGAGCAAGATAATCTTTATTACTGTTGTTTTGTTGTGTATTATTGTTTGGTTTTGTTGAGAATCATGAAAACAGATAAATAGTCCAAAGATCATGATGATAGGTGTTTGGAAAGATAAAAGCAATAAACCATGTAATTAAAAATTTTGATCTTTAAAGGCCTCAAAATTCCCTCTTAATTTCCACAATTCTGCAAATCTTAAAAATAAATGGGTAATTCAGAGATGCAAGGAAACTGACCTGACCCCAAGCTCTGAAATAATAACTCCTTTAGAGATTATCCTTTAGAGAGTTTCTTTCTTTGTAAATAAGGGAATGAGTCAATAAGCCAAATAAGACAATGAAAGGCAGAGGAAAATAGTCCCATTCTATTTCAGAAATCCTTACTGGCTACCTTTACCAGAAAGAGAAAAGCTACAGCCAGCCATCTTCCCATCCAACCATCCAATACTTTACTGTATGCTACTACTGCCTATTAGTAGGTAATGGGATTACAGTTGAGAATAAGACAGGAAGGTCCCCCTCCTCATATTTTTTTAACTTTCTACTTTATTCTTATTCTTATATCAACACAAAAAGGCATGAGTTATGCATTATTTTTTGCATAAGAATCAATGTCATTACACTGAAAGATGCTTGACACCATTATTCATTATGAAAATGCAAACCCAAACCATAATGAAGTACAATTACACACCCACTAGGTTCATTATAACCAGAAAAATCAAATAATGAGAAGTGCTGACAAGAATGTAGAAAAATCAGAACCTTCATATATTGCTGGTGGGAATGCAAAATGGCAGCCACTTTTGAAAACAGTCCAGAAGTTTCCTGAGTAAAGAAAGATGAAGTAAGCATACAATCCAGTAATTTCACTCCTAGGTATAACTCCAAAGAACTGAAAACAGGTATTCAAAACAGGTATATATGTACCTGTATATGAACTTGTTCATATACAGATATGGTGTACTACTATTTACAATTGCCAAAAGGTGCAGACAATCCAAATGCCCATCAGGTAATAAGTGGATAATCAAAATGGAGTATATCCCTACAATGGAATATTATTCAACTATTAAAAGGACTGGCATGCTGATACAGGCTAAAACATAGATGAGACTTGAAAACATTATGCTAGATGAAAGAAACCAGTCACAAAATACTATGTATTATATGATTCCATTGATATAAAATGTCCAGAATAGAGAATTCTATAAGACAGAAAGCAGGTGAGTGGCTGCCATAGCTGGAGGGGGTGACAGAATGGCAGGTGGCAGCTGAAGCATGCAGAGCTCCTTTTTGGGGCAATACATGTGTTCTAAATTGACAGTGGTGTGGGTTGCACATATCTATGAATATAATAAAAAACCACTGAATTGTAACTTTAAGTGGGTGAAGTGTATGTGTGTGAATTATATCTCAATGGCACTGTGTTTCAAAAAGGAAGGAAGGAAAGAAACAAAGCCATGGCTATTGTCTAAAGAGATCAGCCATCTCTTCTCTAAATATTTACACTAGTTTATCTGCACAGTTTTACTTGCATCACATGTGATTTGCGCCCATATGTTATGGTGTTTGTCTAGAACGGAAGCTCCTGGAAGGCACAGCATACATCCCCTTGATCTTCGTAACCCTGGAAGCACCTGGTATCCTCATGTACATAGTAAACTTAGCAAACTTTTGAGTGACTGAGTCATTCATTGGATCAAAATTAGGAATTATTTAAGAACTGTTTTATTACTTGATAAATTGTTAATTAAAAAGGTAGTGAAGGACCACATTTCCCACTTAACATACTTCCTGTTCTCTCTCTCTCTCTCTCTCTCTCTCTCTCTCTCTCTCTCTGAGATAATGATCTGAATCAGGACTGTGGCACATACAACCTGGTCTGAACCCGCTTCTCCAGCCTCAGCTCATCCACTTGTCCTCCACCCTCACCTGGTCTCCTGTGCCTTTCTTCTGAGGGCCTTCCCTGGAGTTCTGCTGCTCCACTGTCTCCTGATTCAGGCCCACTTGTCTTCAGATGGCAGCCTAAGCTTCCCCTCCTCGGGACGCCTTCCCTGTGGCCCAGGCCCACGTCAGTCTTCCATGACGGCCTCTCTGAACTCCTCCCACTCTTCCTTAGGATACCTTGCGCTTGTCACAGTTTGCAAGTTCATTTACTTGGGTGTCTCTCTCCCCTTTAAATGGTAAACTCAGTGAGAACAGAGACTTCACCCCTTTTATTTGCACGTGCATCTCCAGTGCCCAGTGCAGTTCTCAGGACCTGATAGTAACTCAGTAAATACTTTTGAATAAATTAATGCTTGGGTTCTTAACGGTCGATAAACAAAACAAAGTATAGAAGAACCTCAGCGTTACTTCATAAATTAACAATACATGAGTCAAATCTGATTTGAAGAACAGAAGTAGAAAGGGACAATGAGAATCCATAAATGGCAACTGAGGGATGTGGTCAGGATCAAAAAGTAGAGTAGCAGCCGGGTATGGTGGCACACACCTGTAATCCTAGTACTTGTGAGGCTGAGCCAGGGGATCGCAGGTTCAAGGCCAGCCTTAGCAATTTAGCGAGACCCTCAGCAACCTAGTGAGGCCCTATTTCAAAATAAAAAATAAAAAGGGCTGGAGGTAGAATGCCCCTGGGCTCAATCCCCAGTACCAAAAAAGTTTTTTTATTATACACATATAATAGCACAGGCCCTTGGCTGGTTGAGTTTGTAGCAGCAGAATCTGAGAGCTAAATTCTCAGAGCCTTGGGCCTGGTGGGGATGGAGGTGAGCTCCCAGACACCCTGGAAACACATGTGCAGATGTTGTTGCTTGTGGTAGAGATTACTAGAGGAAGGGGATAAAACACACAGCCACATGAAGACAGCTGCCTAAAAATGGAAACCCAAGCTCATTATACAAGAATTATCTTCCCCTACATTAAAAGCAGAAAGGCAGTAAAAATGCCAATGGTGTCAATAAATGCTGTCAGTAAGAGAGACGACAGCACCAACACACATTCATAGGAACAACTGCACTTAAAAAAACCACTAGAAGAAGAAACCAGTGGGAAAAGGAGAAGAGACAGTGACATTGTACAGACCACCATCCCAGCAGCAGGAGTACCTAACACGAAGGAGGAACCTGCAGAGGAAACCATGCTTGCGGCTGGGTAATCATGCTGCTCATCAAGCAGCGTCAAGCCACGTTGGAAGATGACTGGTCACCATGATGCAGCCTTGACGACTACAGGACGCTTTAAACCAAATTTACTATAGGAGGCCCATGAAACAGTACATACAAAGCTCTTAGCATGCTACCTGGCACACAGTGAAGGACTTAATAGATGTTCATTTTCAAAACTATTATTATGCCAGGCGTGGTGGCGCACGCTTGTAATCCCAGTACTTGGGAGGTGGAGACCTGAGGATCCAGTTCACAGCCAGCATCAGCTACTTAGTGAGGCCCTCCGCAACTTAGTGAGACATTGTTTCAAAATAAAGTATAAAAAATAGGGCTGGGGGTATAGCTCAGAGGTAGAATGCCCCTGGGTTCAATCCCCATACGGCAAAAAAAAAAAACTATTATTATTGTTAAGCTCAAAGTTTTATATTTCATTATACAACTTATTCCAAAACCTCACGGGCAACATTTGCTTCCATGTACTGAAAGCATTCTAACTCACTTTAAAAAAAATGTATGCTGACCAAAATAAATTCCAGATGGATTAAAGATTTAAAATAAAAGACAAGAACCTATAAAAGTTCTTGAAAAAATGTATGTGTGTGTTTTTAAATAATTGAGGGGCATACAAACCCCATAGAGGCAGAGGGAAAATCCATAAACCACAAAGAAAAAATAGATACATTTGACTACCAAAATAAATACTTGTATATAATGATAACTACTGTAATCAGAGAAGAAAATGACAAAGGGTAAAAGCAGCAGCATTCTGTAAGAGGCTAATATCTTCAATAGCAAAAGAGGTCCCCAAAATAAGAAAAAGGTAAAAAAACAAGGAATCAATTTATACTTATTATTTCAATAAAAAGTTTCTTTCTTTGCTTTTAATATCTTTAGACTTCTTACTGTTTATTTTAATGAAAATATGTTAGCAAGAAGGCATGAAATAAGCCTTCTAGCTCACATATTGCTGGTTAAAAATATAAACTGGCAACTGGTTTAGCCTTTCTGGAGGCTATAGATATATAAACTGATTATAGCTAGATACAAACACAGATACACTTGAGATATATATATATATATATATATATATATATATATATACAGACATATATATGTATATATAGATAGTGATATATATATACTGATATATGTGTATATATATGTGTACACACACACACACACACACACACACACACACACACACATAGCCTTAAAATTCACATGCTACTTGACCTAGGAACTCCGCTTCTGAAAATTTAGCTGCCAAGTACGTTCACTGCAAGGATACTTAGAACCAACATAAAATGCCATAAATGTTCAACATTAATGGAATGTTAAAATGAACTGTCCACACTTATGTATTAAGAGTTAATATTTGTAAACAACTTAGACACATAATGAACTCCCTAGGTATTTAATAAGTGAAAATAAAAATTTAAAACAAATATTATACAGACATTAAAAATATTGTGGAATATTTACTGACATAAAAATATGAATAATATATTGCTATACAATAAAAACAGGTCAAACAGTATGTACAACCTGATCTGATTGTTGTAAAATAAGTCTATATATGTAGACATATACATGTGTACTTCAAAATAATAGAATCTGGCCGGGCGTAGTGGTGCACGCTTGTAATCCCAGTACTTGGGAGGCTGAGACCGGAGGATCTGGGTTCGCGGCCAGCCTCAGCTACTTAGTGAGGCCCTCCACAACTCAGTGAGACCCTGTTTCAAAATAAAGAATAAAAAATGGGCTAGGGGTGTAGCTTGAAGGTAGAATGTACCTTGGTTCAATCCCTAGTACCGCAAAAAAAAAAAAAATCTGGTTTTCTTGGCAAAGTGACTTTTACTTTCTTCATTGTCTATATTTCCTAAAATTCCTATAGCATTCATAGTATATGGATAACACATTTTTAGTAAAATCAAACTTGAATTTCTTCTTACTAAAAGGAAGAATTGTATAAATCTGATAGCCGCCACCCCAAGTTCAAACATGAAATTTATATAAATGTTTCTGCAAATTCTATAAAACAACAGCTATGTACATTCATTAGTAATCATTCAGATGATACAAGAGTTTTTCTTTTAGGCTAACTTCAGAATTGACAGCCATTCCCACACACCATAATTTTGTCATAAATTGTTTTCTCTTCAGGGGGTTGAAAGGGCTCTTGGACTATGAGATTCACTCAGACTACTAAGGAGTTATTTATCATCTTCTCATGCCAGCTGAGACCCAAACCAAACTCTTGAATCCAGATTTACTCCGCCTTGTTATCCTCAAACTAGATTTATTTTCCACAGACCACCCAACTACCTCCAAATGACTGTAACATTCTAGCGGTGGCCAATCAACAAAGACTTTACAACCCAATTGGATCAACAGCCAAATCCATCTGATTGATTGTGCAGACAAACCATATTCATGCAAAGGTAACTGGGGGACAAATTAAATGTGAACCAAGAAGGTTGGTGGAAGGCCATGGATAAGTAGTGTCTTGGGCACAGCGCACCAGGACAAAACCTCTACTAACAATCTAGAACCAAAAGATTATGCTACTGAGTCTCTGACTTCCCATTTGAAATTCTATGAAACAGCAGGCGATTCCATAAAGGCTTAAGAAAAAATAATAAAAAGCCACCTCTCTTCAATAAATTTTCCAACAAGTTGTTAACAGGACCATGTCCCTGAAAACTAATTTAAGCATCAATCTTCCTTATGGAAATCCCACTATTCACTCTTACTGCTTTCAAAGCAGGTTCAGCTATTAGACTTAAAACTACTGAACCAGAAGGACTTTTTCTCTTGGAAACATTTTAAGGTCAAAAGCAATCTTTATCTTTCCATCAAGGCCATAAAATCTTTCCTATACCTTAACCCGGAGGTCTACAAAAAATCTCACCATCTTAACACTAATATCAATTATTACAGACCTCATTTGCACACTTTTGTCTAATTATTTAATCATGTGCATTTCTCACTTGAATCATAAGTTTTTAAGTTAAAAAACAATGTGATTGGGAAGATCATTTTGGGGTTTGAGACCAGCATCTTTGGTTCCCATAGGAAACCTCCCCAGGTGCATCTCATCCCATGAGCTCCATGCGACACAGTTAAACCTTTCCATCCCAAAACCATGTGTACAGATTCTTCCAAGCATCATGGAACACACAGTATATAAAGTCCGAAAGCACATACGGCATCGATGAGGAAAGTAACAAACGCACTAGTTCCATGATTCCAGACCAGCAGGCCAGCTGTTGCTCTCATCACTACATCCTTTCCTGAACCCTCCCGAGGCTTTGCAATCCGGCACTAACCCTCAATGCTACACTAATCACAATATGCAGGAAGGAAACAAATGCTAACCTGTGCAGCCACTTTCCTCCTCTCCTTCCCACCTCACACCCTCACCTCCAACAAATTTAGATGCTGAGCAGGTTAAGGAAGCAGGGCAGGGGAAAAGCAGACTATAGGGACGTTGTTGGAACAGATTGGGTTGGGATAGATGATCTGAGGTAATATGTCCTTTGTGCTTATAAAACCAGATGTCCTTAGCTCACAAGAGGACCAAAGATGATAAAAATGCAAAGGGATACAGGGCAAGCAAAGTCCATTGCACAGGAGAGCCAGTGGAAACCCTGACACAAGGTTCAAATTCAGGTCGCCACTTCAAAATCTCATCGGGAACCTGATTTCACTGGAAAAGTTTCCGGGGCAGCCAAGGGTTTTCCTTAGATGGCATCCCCCTACACACTGTATAATAACTGTCAGCAAGATTCTACATAATTTTAAAAACCAGAAGGATAAAAAGCAGCTCCCTCCCAAAGCAAAGGAAATTTTGCAAGAATGAAAAAGAAGCTAGAACAAGCAGAGGAGAACGAACCCATTTGTACTGGTCAAACCCAAGAAGGTTGAATTTTCAAAGAAATATTTTAAGTGTTGACATGCTCAGACTCAATTAGATTAAAGAAAATGATTTTGCAAAACTAGGTTGGCAACAGGCATCTGGTAACTTTCCTTTAAAAAATACAGACAGAAACAATGTAGTTAGGAAAGTCTCCTTTTCTCCATTTTCCTAATAAAGAGTCCTGCTAAAGGTTATAAAGATAGCCTAAATGGAAATTTAGGAACATGGATTATCCACTCTTAAATAAGGAAGTCAATAGCAAACACATACTCTATACTTCATTCAATGTATCGCGATGTTTTCTAAAATTAAGCCATTCTCCTGATGGCCCGTGTAAACAGTGAAGCCAAGATTTAAGCCCAAATGGCTTGTCAACATGCCCTCGCTTTTAGCCAGTACACCAAACCTCAATACACCGATGAAACAAATGTGTACAACCTCATAGTTTGAGCACCAAACCTCCTGTACAATGTGGCTTCTACCAGATAAGGGGTCTGACATGGCATGAAATGAAAAGAGACCCACTGGAGAAGCAATCCTGAAACACGGAGAGCTGCCCTTGGTTTATTGTTTAAAGACCAGAACACAGAAGAGAGGAGAAAAACACCTGGAAGTGAGTTAGTGTCATATTTCTACTTTACTTCCGAAAAAACCTAAGTCTAAGTCCAAATTGCATAACACTCCAAATGGCTTACTTAGCCAGTCGCCTGGGTTCCAATTTGGTCTCTGGAGGATGTCAGCCAAAGTTATGCTCCAAGGTTTGGCAGAAATTATAAAGTCTGAGAGAATTAGCAATCTACTGTCCAGAGGATACAGTGACACATTCTTCTGCAAATGCTGCTCAGTTAATAAGGTGATTCAAACTGGCTGCTCCCGATGGAGATTATGGTGTTGCCTGTTGAGATACCATTCCCACTGCCCATGCATGCTAAAAGCAAAGAATTCTATAAAGAGGAGATGTATTCTAATCATAATTAACCTTTCCTGCATCAAACTAACTACTGAGATTCTCCAGTGCAAGAGAACTCTGACTGGGAGATGTGAAATGTGAATGTGATGTAGTCCCACACTTGTGGTTACACCCTCTAGTTGAGGAGATGGGAAATAAGCCAGAAAAAGGACAAATAGCAACAGAACACCTAAATCCAGATTAAAGACCATGGAAGAAGCTAGGCAGTTGGAGAGCAACCAGCTCAACGCAGGGGTCAATTCATGTGGTTTTCCTAGAGTTTGGATCTGGGATGTTTCCCAGTGGCCTGTATGTTACAGGTTTCTTCCTCAAGTTGGTGTTACTGGTGATGGAACCTTTAAGAGGTGGGGCCTAGTGGGAGGTATTAGGTCACTGGGGCATGCCCTCGAAGGGGACTGTGGGACTCCAGTCTCTCATTCTCTGATTCCCAGCTGCCACGAGGTGAAGTTTCCTCTGCTGTGTGCTCCCCACCATGATGTTCTGCCTTTCCACAGGCCCAAAATCAACATGGTAAACTGACCATGGATGGAACTTCCAAAACTATAAAACAAAATAAGCTTTTCCTTTTTTTAAAGTTGGCTATCTCAGGTATTTTGTTATAGTAATAGAAAATTGATTAATATAAGTTCAGAAAAAAAAAAGAAAAGGCACATGTCATTGACAGACAGGAAAAAAAACTTTAAAAAGTCATGAAATTTATGCAAGATATGGAAAGATGGGTAGAATCTGGAGAGGTGGGAGAGAAGATTCCAGAAAAAGGACCTGAGGCACAACAGAGCCTGGTACACTCACGGCCTGTCAATCTGGTTGGAGGCCAATCTGAAGAGTTTGGAATTTGTCCTGCAAATAAAGGGAGACACTTAAGATGTTTGATGAGAACCAATGGGCTCACCAAGTAGAGGGCTTTAAGGGAGAAGACAGGGTGGAAGTTTAGATGTGACCCTCAAAGTTCACGTGTTGGAAACTTAATCCCCAATGGAACCATGTTGGGAGTGAATAAGAGGTGACAAGGAGGTAAGGCCTCTGCTTCCTGAGTGGACCGATGCCCTCCCTGTTGGACAGGGTCAGTTACTGTGAGTCTTGCACATGGTTTCCTTCCCTCTGCCTTTCACCATGGGAGGACACAGCAAGATGGCCCTTGCCAGATGCCAGCACCATGCCTCCAAAACCATGGGTCAAATAAACCTCTTTTATGTATAAATTACTCAAGTCTCGGGTATTCTGTTACAGCAATATAAAACTAAGATTCCAGAAAAGGGGAGAGGTTAGGAGTCATTGGTTGCTGTGCAGGCTCAAGGAGTTGGTGGCAGGGGTGGGGGTAGGGTAAGCACCTTGAAGTGTTGCAGGGAGTGAGGAAGGAAGGGAGAGAAGGACAGCAATGGTGGCTGAGCCCTACCTACACGCAGGTCATGGTCCTCTATTTTCATCTGTGGACTCTGTCTCATTGGGGCCTACGCACCACTCAAAGAATAGCTCTTATCCCAATTTGCAGACAAGAAAAGCTCAGGGAAGTTACCCAGTTATACAACCAGTCAATGGGGAAAAAGTGATATGCATATACATATATATATATATATATAATACAATTTCTTAGTTAAATCAGTCGACTTTGTAATTGGTTGAAGAGAATGTGAAAGGCAAGATTGAGTTGATTTTGCCTATTAGTTTCCAAGCAGAAAAGCTGAAGATCTTTCCTACTAAAAATGTAAACCCAATAAGCACACATAGGGATTTGGGTTCAGCTTGCTGAGGTACTTTTCCTCTTAAGTGTCTAGAGTTGTCCCCCAGCAGAGGTACACAGAGGGTCACATGCTGTTTATTCCCATGCAGAGCCCCTTGCTTGACACAAATTTGCACACCTAGCCTTGTGGCAACTATGGTCAGGCCTACTTGGGTATTGCTTTGTTTTTTTTTTGGGGGGGGCACTAGGGATTGAACTCAGGGGCATTCTACCTCCAAGCTACATCCCCAGCCCTTGTTATTACTTATTTGTTTTGAAACAGAGCCTTGCCAAGTTGCTGTGGGTCCTACTAAGTTGCTAAGGCTGGACTTGAACCTGCAGTCCTCCTGTCTCAGCCTCCTAAGTACTGGGATTACAGGCATGCCCCGCCATGCCCAGCTTGAGTATTGTTTTGTTAAGAATGGCAATACCATCTGGAAGGAAGGCTTGGAGGGCAGGGACACTGAAGCCTGAGTATCAGTCCAGTGCTTGCTTACTTCACATAGACTGGAACACTGGGAAAACAGGTCTGCAATGTGGTTGCTCTACACTCCTCATCCATTACAGGTCAGCACTGAGAATCACCTGGGTGCTCCTCCAGCTCAGGCACAGTGGTGGTATCAGAGTCCCCAGTGTATGTGGAAAATAGTTAACCTACTCGCTTTAAGGAAAACTGGACACTGGACAGCCACCTCTCTTAACTGGAATGATGACGTACACATGCATTTGTAGATTAAATTGTTGTCTCATAGTCTAAATTTAAAAGGCACTAACTTCATCCTCAGTGAGGAATCTACATTTGAAAATCATTTCATTTGTCATTGGAAAAATAACTAGACTCGAGTCAAAGATCAAACTATTCCCATCCTTGGTGACTCCACAGACATTCCTGACTGGCCTTCTATGGCAAACTTGGTTTCCAAGCATAAATATGATTGACTTTGACAGGTTCTCAGGGCTTTTTTTTTCTCTTTTTGGTACTGGAGATTGAACCCAGGAGCATTCTACCTCTGAGCTATATCCCCAGCCCTTTATATTTTTCATTTTGAAACAGGGTCTCACTAAGTTGCTCAGGGTCTCACTAAATTACTGAGGCTGGCCCCAAACCTGTGATCCTCCTGTCTCAGCCTCCCAAGCAGATCTGCACCACCACGTCAGCCTCGGGTGTATTTAGTTTTCTTCCATGTCATCTTAAGGGAAGAAGAACAAAACCCACATTCAACCTGTCTTCTCAGATCTTTCTTAAGAAAGTTCAGAGCACAACAAGAAGCCATGTATTATTCCAGGGGCACGCTCACAATCTGTTGCCAGCCTTTGCCAATGTACAAGGTGTTTGGAATTCACACAGCATGATGGCCTTGACAGCTCCCATTGTACACAACATGCCTCAAATTGTAATTCATCTGTGAGATGAGACTCACAAAGGACGAGCAGTTAGGAGAAGCATGAGCCTAACTAACAAAATCATGAAGAACCAGGGACACACAGAGGACTGGCAGATTGCATTCCTTCCCTCACCCCTCCCCGCCAAAGACTACCCTCACACACATTTTAGTCAGTTGTTCCTACATTGGAAGCAACTCCTTATTAAGATAAATCCAAGAGACAGATTATTGAAAAAAAGAAAGCAAATAAAGCTGCATGTGTATAGTGAGGAACATCCCTGGGAATCCCACAGATGAAAATGTGCAAGGGTCACCTCTTCCCATTTCCCTTTCTAAACTGAAATGCATTTCTGGACACCCCACACATAGACCTATCAGGGTGGTGACATCTCATGTCCTTTCTCCCGCCCAGGCAGCGAGCCAGGGGAAGACGAGTTGATCCCAGGAGATCAGGGAGTTAAGAATAGGTAAGAGCAGAATGTGTGAGAGCTAATTTGGGGGCCTCCCTAGCCCCAACTTCTCACTCATATTCAACCCTAGAGGTAGGTTGGGTGTTTGGTTGGGTTGAATCATATTTCTTTTTCTCAGAGTAGTTCTGGAAATTTCTAGAGAAAAAAAGGGAAGTGATCCTGAGTTTGGAGTTGCAATCCATAGGTCCTAAAAAAAAGGTGGGGGGAGGAGCAGTTGCATATAATTTTTTTAAAAGGGAAAATAAAAGAAATTGCTTAACAAGTCCCAAGGCTGAAATACCCTATAATTACTGTCATGCAGCCAAAGCTAGCTCACTGTGTCTTTGTTGAGTATTCCCTCTGGCATATGCTGGGGTTTGTTGGAAGGGGAAGGGACATAAACACAAATGACAAATAGCCTCTTCCCTTAAGAGCTTATCTCTCTTGAGGGAAGCTGTCATATAGAGGAGTAATGGTAGTATATTCAGGCCAAATGGAATTAGTGCATGAAACAGAACAACCAAAGTGTTAGAGTAAAAGAGAGTGGGGGGGGGCATCAATTTAAGCTGGAGAAAAGGTTTCCAGAAAGAAATAGTCCTTGTGCAGTGCAATGGGGAGGTGCAGGGAAGGGCAGTTCCAGCAAATGACATAAAATGTAAGCAGAGGTACATTCACTGGAAAGTGCCAAGGCCAAGTGAATTCAGGGGTTGCGGGGCTGGATGGAGTAGAATGTGGGCAAAAATGGGCAAATCTGAGAACATAAGTTATTGCTAGAAGACACGAGGCCTTGAAGGCCATGCTCAGGGGTGTGAACTTGATCTAATAAGTGACAGAGTTGCTAAGTGCTTCCTAGTTTGGGAGGGATGCGCTGGCCTCCCTACCTCAGTGCTGAGAGCCCAGGCGAGCTTGCCCTCTGAGGAGACCACCTGGTTCTCCACATTCTTATGTATTATGAGTCAGTCTTATGATTCATTTTCTCCAAGGTCCCTAGAGGCCGCCCTTACACCCTTACCAGCAGTCCTGCAGACCTGTAAACATGTCCCCTGCTGCTGCCACCTGTATTTTAATCAGATCTACTTTTTCATTTCTTCCTTTCCTTTGAAGAGAAGCTATTTTTAAAAAATCAATCTGCTTCCAAACCTTTTTCCCAGGCAAAATTCAATAACAGTCCCCTTTCCCCTCTTCTCCGAAAAGGATGAATGGGAGAAATGTCTGCACTTTAAGTTTATATGCTGCTCAGGGAACCACTCGAGTTTAAATTTGGAGGAAAACAATCTTATGTTAGACTTAACTAGAAAGGAACTCAGACTGGAGATCAAGAGGCATCAACTAAAGAGAGAGGGGTAATGCATCCCTGTCTTTGTAAAATACATATGGGAACCATTTTAGGTAGAGAGCAAAGAGTCCAGGTCCACTTGGAGCCCAAGGCTGGCTTTACAGCAGTCAGACATTAACCACATGTAAGGACACAGTTCACCCTCTGTCCATCATGTTTATTCCATCCTATTTCGGATCCTTACTCCCTGATCTGCTTCTCATGTCTCAGAGGCATTTCTCTTGGTCCTCATAGTAAAACCCTGTGCCCTTCCCATAACCTCTAAAGCCCCATATCTGCACCTCATCAACCTCCACTCTCCCCTCACTCTCTGGCCCAGATAGGTTGGTCTTTTGCTGTCCCTCAAACTCTCCAAGTTCCTTGTACTCTGCTTAAAAAGCAGGGTTTTTTTCCCCTAAATTTGAGCATGGCTCACTCCTTTGCTTCCTTCTTAGCTCAAATATCCCCTCATCTGAGAAGGGGTCCCTGACCACAGTGTATCCAATAGTCCCAGAAGGAGCTCCATCTCCTTCTCTGATGTGGGTCTTTGTAGCATGTAAATCACCTCATATATGATGTATGTATTTGCTTGTTGCCATTCATCCACACTAGGTTTATCCGCTCTAGGTTAGGGGAGCATAAACTTTGTCTCTATCATTGCTGTGTCCCCTGAGCCTAATATAGTACCTGGTGCATAGACACCTTAGGGGTTTGGGGTTAAATAAGAGCACTCTAGAGTAGAAAGACATGTGAATGTCCATTCTTCTCTCTTCAGGTAAAAGAATATCCAGAACACCCCTAGCCCAATCTCTGCGTATGTGGTTAGGATGGGCCTTTATTGGTCCAAACCAGTGGTTCTCAAAACATGGTCCTCAGGCCAGCAGCATTAGCATCGCCTGGGAACTTGAGAGAAATTCTCAGGACCTACCTCAGACCTGCTGAAGCAGAAACTCTGAGCAGAGGACCAGCAATCCAGATCTTCACAGACCTGCAGAGGAGTCTGATGCCTGCTGAAGTTTGTCTAAACTTGTCTAAACAAAGCAACTTGTTTTATTTTCCCAACTACAGTGATCGGTTTAAGAATGGCCACAAAACCCCATCAGAACCAGTGAGGAGATGAGAACTGCTGGGGTTGGGGGGATAAAAGACCCACTCCAACCTGCATAATGTCTGAATCCTAAGTGTGTGGAACTGGCAGAAGGACCAAGGCCCTGCCTGAAACTAAAGCCAACACAAAGGAAACAGAGGTAAGAACTGGAGAAAACACCAACCCAGGTGGCTTCACTGAAAACTTGTATCAAGCCACGTGGGATGTGAAATCCACCCTAGATTTTCTTGGTTATAAGAGTTTAACCCATTTTAATTTGGGCTTTCACCATAGGCAACTGTTTTAGGTAGCTTTTCCATTGCTGTGACCAAAACACCTGACAAGCACAGCTTAGAGGGAGAAAGGTTTATTTGACTCACAGTGTTAGAGGTTTCAGTACATGGCTGGCTGTGGCTGGCTCCAAGGCAGTGACATCATGGCTGTAGGGCTTGGCAGAAGAAAGCTACCCGGGGCAGCGAGAGAGAGAGAGAGAGAGAGAGAGAGAGAGAGAGAGACAGAGAGAGACAGAGAGAGAGAGAGAGCCAGGAACAGATATAGTCACTGAGGCCACACCCCTAGTGACATACATAGCAAGCCACTCCCTACTATTTGCCTATAGTTACCACCCAGTAAATCCATTTAAACTATTAATCTGTCAATTGATTTATCCACTGATGAGATTAGAATCTGATTCAATGATTTCACCTCTGAACATTTTTGCATTGCCAATACATGAGTTTTTCCAGGAGACATTCTATATTCAAAACAAACAGCAACTTTAAAAAGGATCTAATCAATACAAAATAAGCAAAAGTACATGCTACAGCTAAACTTAGGAAATAGGGGCTGTCATCAAATTGCAAAGGATGGTGATGGAGCCACATTAATACGTGGGCTCCTGTTGACCCGAGTGTGACTCTCCACCTGAGGGATGTGCTGGCCTGGGGCTAGTGTGAGAAGGGACGATTACCCAATGCTGTGGAGGACGCTGAGACCAAGAAATAGGAGAGAATATGGAGCAAGATGTGTGGTTAGATGGACCAGCAAGGCAGGGAGTTGGTCATGAATATAGAAAACTGAAGGGCAGAACCCAGGAATCAGAGGGCAGGAGGAGTGGGTTCATGAAGGCCAATCCCCAATGGGACTGGTTCCTGGGGCTCCCTTTCACTGGCATCTGTGAAGAGCTCTTCAAAGACCAAGCCTGAAGCAAACAGAACTCATCAATACGACGGATTTCACTGACTACTGCACAATTTCTTGCCTGATTTCCACATCATTGATCACTTATAAAAATCATTGTGTTAAAAGCCTTTCCATCTGATCTAAGTGATGGAGAAGGATGTCAGTGACAAAACAGGTGACCAGCCCATGAACAGGTAAAAATACTGTTTGCAGAAATGCGATGGTGCCTTCAGCCCCATGCAAGCGGCACCTCTACTAATATTTCAGCCAAATTCCAACTATCTCATAGAACAGTTACCTAGACTCCTTTGCCCTGCTTGGGGGAAAAAGTGATGGTTCTATTAAAATACAGATAATTAAATGTGCCAGTGTTCTACTAAATGTTAAATGGAAGTATTTGGACTAAAATATTCAACAGCACAGACCAGGCCAGAGTAGAGATGGAGATGACCAACCATCTCTGTTCATATATCACTGCATATACAAATCATGCAGGAACCTTATAAAAACTGCAGATTCTCATTCAAGACCTGGGGAGAGGCCTGAGATTCTGCATTTCTAACAACCTCCCATCTCTGAGCCAGTGATGGCACTTTCAATAGAAGGGTCTAAACTTCACGCTTGTGTGGTGACAAGTGCATATTGCAGAATGGGTGCTGGGAAGTGTGGACATGACGGGGTATGTATGTCTGTGCATGTGCACACAAAGGGGCAGCAAGCATGTCCTCTTCATCCCAGATATATTGTGAAAAGGAACATGCATGCATACCATAACAAGTAAAATAAACTAGAACAATCATTGCATCCTTTAAGACCACTGCTCCAGATGTAGCAGTCTCAATAGAGTCGTCCCTCTTATCTGCAGTGCCTTTTTACATGGATTCAGTTCCTTTTGATAAAATATGATCCAAAAATACTAAATGGAAAATTCCGGAAATAAACAATTCACAAGTTTTCAATTACACACCTTCTGAGTAGTATGATGAAATTCCATGGTGTCCCACTCCATCCCAACCAAGACGCATACCCACACCGTACACACTATTCATCCAGTAGCTGCTTAGTGGCCATCTCCGTGATCAGATTGGTAGTTGCAGTATTACACTGTTTGTGTCCAAGTAATCCTTATTTTACTTGACAATGACCCCAAAGTACAAGAGCTGTGATGTAAAGGAGGCCCCCACCCAGGTAGAGAACTTGGGAGGACAGAGTAACTCTGGCACCATGTGCAATACCGCAGGGCATGTAGGAAACAGCATAGTGTATATAGGGTCTGGAAATACATGTGGTGTCAGGCACCTGTTGGGGGTCTTGGAATGTACCCCCACAGATAAGGAGAGACTTCTGTGTTATGGAATCCCTTTGAGAACAAAGAGAAAATCTACCTTAAAGCCTCCCGAGCTTTAAGATGAATGAATCGTTGGCAGGTGAGTCTGTTTGATGGACTGTGTCATGTAGAGAGCATGGCATAAGAAGGCCACAGAGTCACTTGGGACAGGCACACAAGTGGCACAGGAGTTGACTGCGTCAGCATTTCAGAGGCACATGAACACTACAGACATACCCCGCTAGGCCCCTCTCCTCCTCTCCCTTAAGCTCATTCACTCCTATCCAACCTTTTGATCTCAGTTCTAATATCATTTCCTCAGTGGGGGGGGGGGGGGCTCCCTGATCCGTCTGCCAATGTCCTCCCTCCGCCTACACATCTGAGGTCTGACCCTGCTACAAATCATCTTATATACCACACTTTTCCTTCATAGCACATGCATAGTATTGCATATACACATGTTTATTTGTGAGGACTTACTTTTGGTTTAATGTCTTCCTCATTCAGTAGACTATTAACTCCAAGAAAACAGGAACCACATCTTTTCCACTCACCACTAACATGTAACACAGAGCCTGGAATTTAACAGGGCTCAAAAAATATTTACTGAGGAGTGGAAGAGAGAAAGAGGGAGGGAAAAGCAGGATTTCTGAACCTAGTCTCCACTGACACCTAGGCAAAGAATCCCCTGTTGAATGCACACAAGTGTGTGTATACTTTTCCAGGAAGAGGAGCCTTGCTGTTTTCCGAATCTCAGAAAGGACTGTAGTCTTCCTAACATTAAGAATTACTAAGTCACATCACATCAAGTGGGAACATCTTAGTTGAAATGTAAAATAAAAAGTCTGTTTCTTTCTTTAGAAATTTCTAAATTTCTATGCAGTCCTCCAAAGCAAAAAATAAAAAAAGAGGAAATGCTTTGTAGGATTAGAATTAAAGATCCCAGGTCCTTGGTGAGCTCGGTCTTCCACAGCAAAGTCTGATGTCAGTATGTTCTATCTCTAGAATTAATAGCATGGAACAGAAAAACCCATTTTTGCTAGAGGAGGACCACCATTTTTAAATCCGTATTATATATCTCTCATTCAAAGACCCAGATGATGAAATTAGTTTATTTAAAATTCAGCCACCATAAACCACAGCATATTACTTCCAATGTCTACGCAGCAAATTTGGTTGGAAAAAAAAACTCTTTTTAGCAAATCCTTCAAAACAAAAATAAATTGCATTCTATGAAACATTTTCAAAATCTGAGTGTTTTAGCTTAGTTTAGAAAATAGAAAAGTTGAGGTCTAGGATGGGTCACCAAGAGAAACCATGACCAGGTGACGGTGGCAATGGTCAAGATGACAAGCTCTGGGTCAAACAGGTTTGGCTGCAGATCCTGGCGCGCCTCTTTCTTGCCTAGTTACCTTGGACAACACTAGTAACTCCTTTGAGCTCATTTCCTCATCACACAAAGGGAACAATCTATGTCAGCACAGCCCTTCTCTGCCACCTGGTGCTTGGTGAGCACTCCCAAATGGGCACCATTACTCCTCCCTCTCTCTATTACAATACTGTCCATTCTTGTTAACAAGAATTATCTTACATTCTTATAAGATATTATTAGGCTTCCCCCAGTTTCAGGCACTAAGTACATGTCCAACCAATGATCGCTATTTGGTCCTATGTTTCCAAAGGCAGCAGACCTGCTATTTTGAGAGTAACACAGGCCTCCGCTTTCAGTCAACATCTGATCTTTGCTTCTCCTAGAGTAAATACTGACCTCAGCTTTCCCGCAGCTCATGTTTGCTATTCAGGTCAATAAATCCTCACAGTGGCCACAGAACTTCAGGTCAGTATCTGCTTAATATCTTTCCCCCCTGGCTTTGATCACAGAGACAAAATGAAGATTCTAATTTCCTGGTTTCCTTTTCATATGGAAAAGCTTTCAGGATTTCCGAAAGGTCTCCAGGCCCATGTGCAGCACAAGTGCATCTACCTCCCTGCTCACACGTGGCCATTTGCTGGGGAAATGACCAAGAAACCCTCTTGCGCTCGCCCCTCTCTTTAAACTCCAAACACTAGGTGAGACAGTGAAGATCATAAAGAACAGCTCTTTCATGTTAAAGGAATTATTAATTCCAGCATTGTCACCACATTTCCCCGCAAAGCATTTATTTCTCTATTCTCAGTATGCATTGACCAAGCTCTTTAAAAGCCCATAGCCCATAAAAAGAAAACGGATTTTTGCAGACACATCCTGTTGGCTAGGCCTGGCTCCTAGCTCTGGGCCTCTCCGTCCTGAGCCCGGGGGAGGCGAGGATCTGGGCGGTCCTGCCTCTGCACAGGAGCACTGGGCTTCCACTCCGTCCAGCAGCGGAGCCGCAGTGTATCCAGTGGTTTCTCCCCCTCACTGCCTAGGTCCTGGTAATTCATCTAACGGTCACCAGCGTGGTTCCCCACACTGGCCTCTCTGCGGGAAGCGTCGCTGTGACCAGGAGAACAGACTCTGAATTCTAATCCCCCTTCACAAATGACCCAGCTGAGCGAGTCCAGCACTTCCTCTAGTCATGACCTTGCAAATGAGGAAGTAGTAAAATCAGTGTTCTTTTACTTTAAAAAGAAAAAAAAATAAGGCATAAAAAGGTTGACTTTGGAACCTGTACTTTACCACACCAAGAAATAACCACTTTGGTCTAGGTGCATGTAAGCTGAGCTCCTAACCCTCTTACCCATGGTCTCATTCTGGACTTCCATCTCACTTGGAGTCTGACTATACAGGGACAAAAGAAAACTATGCCACATGGATCCAATAAACATCTTTGCAAAAACAAAGACTCAAAGAATTAAGTCCATTGGTGACCCACGGGGACCTGAATAGATTCCTCAGCCAGGACGCAGGTTCTCAAGACTACGTTTAGAACTTGTTAGAAGTAGAAATTTTCAACTTTGCCTCCACCGCTGGATCAGCTCTGCAGGTCATTCTGATCCTTGCTAAAGTTTAAAAATTGCCAACCTAACAGATAGAATGTGTAAGACGTATAAAACCTACTTGAGAAATAAATACATGATGAATCAGTCTTGAGTTTCACTGAACGGCAGCTCAGTATGACCTGCTCCCAGGGAATGGAGAAAGACTCTATAGTGTGCCCCCTTTGTGTCTTATGAGTGCTAGGGCATAAAACTGCAACAACTTGGCCTCCGCCTTGCATTCCCAATCACTTTCCACAAATCTCAAACCTCCCAGTGGGCACCACACCCCACAGACCATCTTTCCGTAGGCTGCCTGTCCCAGGCTCTTGCTGGCCTCGGCTTTAGTCGGGTGGTCATCCATGGCTGGAATCTTCCACTTGGTTCTCTTCCCTAACCCCCTACTCTTTTTGTCCAGCCAACCCCTACATATGCTTTTGGTTTCAGCCTGGGAAGTCACCTCCTCCAGGAAGCCATGCCCGTGGCAGGGTCTGAGTTCTCAGAGCATCTAATACAGCATCCATCGGAAAACATAATCCTGTGTTCATAGATGAAGCTATCTACGTCAGTGTTAACACTGTGTATGGAGAGGGGTGGGATGGGACGCAGAGGGAACCAGAATGAGTGCTGTGTGCATGTATGTTAATAGTAATGTATGTATGCCACCACTCTCAACCTCACTATGATGTATAATTACAATGCACCAGTAAAATTATTTGAAAATAGGCCAAAATAAAACATAAAATTAAAACTTTATATGTATGTAAAGACAGTCTATGAGGTCATTACTGATCTTTTCTAATATAATTTATGTTGTTTTATCTCATTTCAATGTTAGAATGGGTTAATTTTAATTTTGGTATGATATAGAAAATAGTTCAGCTTTATATCAGAAATGGAATTCTTTTGATATTTAGACAGTTGGAAACTTTCTAAAATTACATATTTTGTAATGTATATTAGATTGCATATTGTATTCACAAAAAATGTATTCTAAGTATACTGATATTAAAAAAAAAATTCCAAGTGGGAAAAAAAGAAAACATCCCTCCTTGTTGCCACTCCCTAGTCACGCCCTGTTCTCACTCACTAGCCTGCCCTGCTGACTCCCAGAGCCCACAACTCCTTTATCTCATTCATGCCCTGTCTCCAGCACCTTGAACAGCTCCTGGCGTAATGATCTAATCAATCACTCAAGACAACAAAAGAATCTATGCACTTTCTTTTTAACAAGAGGTAATATATACCTATTATAATTTATTACTGATTGATTGATTACCTCTGAGACATGAATAATTGATGATTAGCCTAGAAAAGAGGTGTGTGGGTACAAGAATATATTTTTCCCAGCACTCTCAATAAAATTGCCGGCCTCCAAGTCTTTTACTTATTTTTTATTTATTAAAGATATGCAAGGCCGGGCGTGGTGGTGCACACTTGTAATCCCAGTACTTGGGAGGCGGAGACCGGAGGATCCGGGTTCGCGGCCAGCCTCAGCTGCTTAGTGAGGCCCTCCGCAACTTTGTGAGACTCGGTTTCAAAATAAAGTATAAAAATAGGGCCAGGGGTGTAGCTCGGAGGTAGAATGCCCCTGGGTTCAATCCCCAGTACCTCAAAAAAATAAATAAATAAAGATATGCACACTTGTGAATATTTGTTCCCCAGCTGCTCCACAACCCCATCTGTGTTCGCGAACAGCATGGAGCTCAGCATCCCTGCTGCTCCTTTGACTCGCCAAGTCAAAGGAAATGAGACTGAATCTGAGCTTTCCCTGTAAACTGAGAAGCATGTGGTGGAGCATCCAGGAATGCAGACGCCTCCCCCCACTCACTTTTGCACAGGCCCCATGGAATCTGACTTTGGCCAATTTGATTGAGAAATGGACAGAGTCCTGGATGGCCACCAAACCCAGTCCAGCCCTGAGTCCTGGCCTGAAGCCCTGACATGTCCCGGACAGCACAGGGGCCAGCGTGCCTTCTTTGAGAAGATGGTAATGGTGCCAGCATGCCAGCTGAGTTCACCAGATGCCGGGCCTGACTGTGTGGTTTCACTGAGTCATGATGCTGGGCTCAAAAGGCATCAAATTCCCAACCAATGTGTATGTGCCCTGATGGAAGCCAGCCCACACGTGGCCCTCTGAGGACACCCAGGTCCAGGTGTTGGGTATCTTGATTTTCCAAGGACAAGCCGGAACCACAGGCTCAGACCTGCCCTCCTGACCTTGCTGGCATCATGGCCAGTGGCAGTGGACTCTGGCCATTTTGTCTGGAATTTACTACAGAAACCACATTTAGCTTCATGAGAGCCTCCTGAGTAAAGATATTATCTCTACTCAGCAATGAAAAAGATAGAAGTTCCAAGGGGTTAGACTCCTCGCTCATGACCACTGTCACTTCACTTATTCCTTAACTTGTTCCAGAAGGATTTAAGTCAGCTTACAAAACTACATGCAGAATGAAATGAAATGAAATGTAGTGAACGAGGAAAACAGGAAAGAGAAAAATAAAACCAGGTTTGAGATTAATTTTCAAAATAAAATCCATTTTTTGAAGTTGTGTACACTTGATAAAAATGGGTCACAAACTTGGCCCTGAGCTGTCTGATAACCACTGGAAAAAGAAAAAAAGTATAGTCCATGGCCTAAAGATCCTGCACTTTCTTCTAAGAGAGAACCTTATATCTTCTTCGAGAATCTTTTAGTACTTAGTTTACAAACAATATTAGACAACATTATTTTCTCCATCTAACAAAGAGAAGGAATTAAGATAAAAGGAAGCTACAGAAAGAAAGACAAGCCAATAAAAACTCCAAATACCAAATAAAGCTCAGAAGCTTCACCCCCATCAAGGGTCCCCTTGGAAGGACATGAAATTGATACCCCAATATTGACCTTGAGTTACTATGTAAAGGTTAAACGATGCTCATCATATCACTATTAATGGAAACAAAGAATATTGGCATCAAAATGAAAAAAGTTAAAATGAAAAGTTAAAAATAAATTCTTTCTTTTCCTACACTCTGTGTTCTCCTAAGAGAAACAAATCAAAACACATGAATTTCTCAACTTTGGCCCTATAAAACACATTTGGGTTAGACCCATTATTTTTTTTAGTTCAGATCTGTATATTCCTCTTAATAGAATTAATTATCCCTTCTGCACCTTCCCGTCTAGTTCAACCCTATCAATTGAAATCATTTGTGAAGGGCACATTGTAGAAATTTTTGTTGATTCCAAAGTTGTGTCTGTTTTTGTTTTGTTTTAGGAAAAAGTATCAATTTCTGAATAAGATAGGAAGAAGTTCTTCCAGATGGTCTAGAAATAACCATGTAAAATAAAAGAAAAACACTTCTTCGAGTCCTAGCACCAGATGGCAAACTCCACACGCAGCAGGATTATACTTCAGTGTAGTGAAATAATATTAATAATACAAGTATTTGACCGAACTTGTGCTGTGCCAAGCCTGGATGAGGACCTCATGTGGAGTGTCTGATGGGTCCTTGCATGCACTCTCACAGTGATGTGGTAGGCCCTCCATTGTCCCCTTTTACACGTGGGGCATCCATCGGGACATCCCCGGGCAAGCTCAGCTGCCTGATGGCAAGTGGGGGGACTCAGAAATGACCCAGGAAGCCTGGTCACAAAGCCTCCTTGACAATTCCACCACACTCATTTGGTACCAAACTTCCCATCCCTTTCCAAAAGCATCAGCAATGGCTGTCTCCTCTCTGGGCTTCAAACAAGACTTGCCTTTTCCAGCATAGGGCCTGCTTCTACCCCTGCCCTCAGTGGGCCCCCTTACCAGCTCTTCCCATGGAGGGCAGGCTCAGCTCACAGGAAAGCTCCCACGAAAGCTCTTCCTGCTCCCCTAGCACAAAGCCAACCACCCCCATGCCACCTGTCACATCTCCCTGTTTCCTCCATTGCACTTCTCACAATTGGGAATGGCCTCGTTTCTCATTCAGAGCTATGGATTTTCCAAAGGAAGAGCTTTGCCTCTCTCTTGTTCAGTCCCCAATCACCAAGCCTACCACAGTACCTGGCACATAGTAGGCACTTAGTTGAGAGTTATAAAAAAGAAGGGAGTTAAGTAAGAAACTCCTCCTCTAAAGCTAATGGCAGATGCAGGACATGTGAAAACCATGGTGGCCCTTGCCACATTCTCTGACAGAAAACCTGCCAGGCCACCTGCTCAGGCTCTGTGGGGGCCCCGGAAGGAGTCCCTTCACCTCTTGGTGCCTCTGTCAGCTCAAGAGTGAGATGAGGAAGTAACTATGATGTCAGCTTTATCCTCGCAGATGCAGAGGACTTTACACCCATAAATAATGAACTCTAATGAAGTTACACCATACTGCCTCCCGCTCGCTGAAAAGTAATCACGAAGCTCCCTAAGCAGCCAAGCGAGATGCTATGAAAATAATTAGTGTTTTACCTGCTACAATGACACTCATTCAAATCTGTGTTCACAAGCCTCATCTAATTGTATCTCAGAAGGCAATTTTCTGAGGAGAAACACAGTAGGATTCTAGAATGTTTATGCCTAAAATAAACTCAAAGCTAAAATTATAAAATCAAATAGAAATTGTATTTAACCTTGAGCTAGGAAGGTTATGTGGTGAAGAATTAGCTTTGCCCAAACAGAATTTGGCCTTTCTCTTTGACCAGTGAGAGGTGAGCTCTAGGCCCTTGGAATGTCTTGCTTCACAGTGACATGTTTTGCCCGAGGGCTCTGGTCACTAGATAGTTTACCGATGGAATTTAGGAGGGGAGTTTGGGGCCATATGATAACAGATCCAACCTCCAAAGAAATTGGAGACCAAAGGCATTAGCGCGTTAAGGCCTCCAGGAAGGGCTGGAGACCAAAAGTCAGATACACAGGCAGCATGTGACTAAGTCGCATTAAAAACTCTGGACACAAAAGGCTTGGGTGCGCTTCCCTGGAGGGACATCCCCAGTGATTGCTGCCACACATTGAGACAGAGCAGAGTAACTCCAGTCCACAATGCCATAGGGAGAGGACAGCAGGAGCTCCATGTTTGGGAACTTCTTGGACTCCGCCCTATGCATCCCTTCTGATTTTAATCTGAATCCTTCCTATAGTAAAGCATCTCCATGAATATGATGGCTTTTGATGAGTTCTGTGACAGGTGCAGTTTTCTTTGCTTCTTCTTCTTTAAGGAATAGTATTTGTCTCTTCAGTATGAAAAATTAAACATGACAAGATTTAGACTTGGATAAAGTGATGTTCCAAGCATCTTCATACTTTTCGAAGTACTCATGTCTTTCTTTCTACTTTGGCTCCAAGAAAATTGGACTAACTGAGAATAAACGGCCCTTTGGAACGGGACTCCAGGCAGCTGGAAAATAAGTTAAGATCTTTCTCTTGGCCACTTTGATGGATCCAACAGAGAAGACTCTACCTGCGGCTGAGGTGGAGAAAAATGGATGAAAGGTTAGAAGGCAACCCTCCTAAGGCTTTGGGTCTAGCCTGGTACGAGGCTCGAAGGCACTGACAGGGCAGAAGGAATGTGACTGCAGAATGCGGAATGGGACCAGGGCAGAAGGCCAGTTGGTATTGGCAAGACCAGCCGGTCAGAGGCTCGGCTGTGATACGATAATAGGAAGCTAATTAAGGTCCTAAGACCAACTGAGAGAGTCCAGGCAGCAGCATCTGTACATCAAATACCACATAAGATAACAAGGTCAAGGCCGGGCGTGGTGGCGCACGCTTGTAATCCCAGTACTCGGGAGGCTGAGACCGGGGGATCCGGGTTCGTGGCCAGCCTCAGCTACTAAGTGAGGCCCTCCGCAACTTCATGAGACCCAGTTTCAAAATAAAGTATAAAAAATAGGACCGGGGGTGTAGCTCAGAGGCAGAATGCTCCTGGGTTCAATCCCAGGTACCGCAAAAAAAAAAAAAAAACCAAAGTCAAATACTAGCTGAGGACTAGAACTGGAGCTGGGAAGTCCAGGTGGCGTTACAGGTAACTTGCGAGCAGGCAGAGTTAGACCCTGAGGTTCAGAGGTGTCACCTTGCCGGCCATGGCGGTACTCAGGCAGTAAGACGTGTTCACAGTTCTTGTGGCATCAGAGGTAGCCCAGAGGCTTTTCTCTCTCTGACCAGTCTATTTCTTGAAAAGACAGAGACATGTGCACACCCTGACTATAAGTATGTAACTGAGCATGAGACTAAAGACCTACGATGGACCCAGAATTGAGGCCAGCAAAAGTCACAAGTAGCTGGGAGAGGACGCAGGTATGAGGCAGGCTAGGAAGAGCGACCCTTCCAGTGGCAGTGCTGGGTGAGAAAAGACGGTCCCTATTCCCCAGGGAACCTAAAATCCAATGACTGAGAAAGACTGCAGCACAGCATCATAGTGTGTGTGTGCTAAACAATGACAACACAATCGGTGGAATTAAGAAACTAAAGAAAGCATTTGACAGAGGCCTGGGATCAGACTGTAACTGAACTGTATCTGCAGCTTAAATGCAGACAATCACTGAGGCAGGAGAATGACAGAAATCTAGATGGAGGAATGTGATTGTGTTTAGATACAGTCAAAGGAGCCTAAGAAAGAGGGAGGGTGGGAGGGAGGGAGGAACAGAGAGGGAGACAGAGAGACAGAGAGAGAGAGACAGAGAGACAGACAGACACTAATTATCAGGGAAACATTTTGAACTTTCAGGGAAACATTTTGAACCTTCAAGCTATACTCCTAAGGGCTGAAGTCTGGTAGGGAGAACAGCTGGGGTGTCTACTGCCACCTGGTGTCAGCATACCTTAATTACAAATTCAGGGTGACAATCCATCCTCGGCTGAAGGAAAAATAGACCTATAATGTCATTTCATTTGATTTAGGACTCTGGGTCTAGTAGAAGTTCCCAACAAGTCAAAAGTAAACCAAAATGTTCCAAGAAATTTCTTGGAGTAAGGCAAATTAGCTTGGTTTTAATTATAGTAGTTAGTTTTATGATTTTCTCACACACTCACATGAAGTCTGTACTCCTTGCTTGTGTCTCTCCTCTTGTTTTACAATGAATGATTCGTTTTCTTTGCAGGGAAACACAAGGCGGGCTACTGAGGAAGACTGTGATCTTCCCCTGGAAGGAAGCCCTGGCCGTCCTTGGATCCCTGTGTCTCCAACACCACTGCCCCATCTCTGTCCAGCGTTCTCCTGTGCTACCTTCCACCTCCTACCTCCCAGCACCTCAGCAGGAAAGGACACATCTGTGAATCCTCTGGCATGACTTCAATTTCTTCCAGCTGTAAAAACCACTGCATGTAAAGAAAAGAACATTTCCTAGACTGGGAATCCCCAGACGCGGTCCCAACCCCAACACGTGAGCAGAATCGCGCTGGTGAATTCCAGCCCATCAGGAGAGTGCAGGAGGAAGACGGTGGTGCTCCATGCTTGCTTGCGGTGGCCAGTGCTGGGCTTCGCTGCACCTCCTTCACTGTCCTGACTTCCCTGAGCTGCAGTCCTGCCCTGACTTCAGAGTCTTGCCCTGCCGGCAGGTGACACTCTCTTGCAACTGTGGCATCAGCAGGGCAGAGTTAGGGGAAAGCCCTAACTGGTGCTTCGTGGGCACAAGGGACTTCAGAACGTCTTTCTTTCCCCAGTTTGGCCCACACAGACCAGCCTGTCTTATCTGGGCTGTGCACAGGCTGCCCAGGGCTGGTCCTGTCCTGGGGCAGCAGCAGGGAGGTGCGATTGATGCTGGCTGCTCAGGGTCTCCAGGGAGCCTCTGCACTGGGGATTGGCCTCTTGCAGTACTGGGGATTGAACCCAGAGGCGCACTACCACTGAGCTACATCCTCAGCCCTGTTTATATTCTGAGACAGAGTTTCACCATGTTGCCCAGGCTGGCCTCAAATTTGTGATCCTCCTGCCTCAGCCTCCCAAGTATCTGGGATTACTCAGTTGGCATCTGGGACACAAGGAAGAACAAGAGCAACATGAGGCAGGGGGAGAGAAATGAAAATGTACAATGACACATGAACACCATCAACGTTTTCTCCTCAGAGAAGCCTACATGTGAGTCACATAAAATCCAGATCATTCCACATTAATATATCCACAGTATACCACCCCTCCAGCCACCAGGAGTGTAACATAACACACCAATGAAGAATAATGCCAAAAAATATTAAAAGGAATTATCTAATTTAAGGAAAAGTCAATTAGCAAGGCTGAGACTTAAGACATGTTACCGACATAGTCAGCATTTTTATGGAATCTGTTACTGTATTATTTTGCACCCAAGCATATTTGATTGATTAATTAGAGTGAATTATTCTGATTACAAAGAACTTGATTATGTACCAAACTTTTATACCAAACTAGCCAAGAGTAGTCAAGCTGATGCGTGAATAAAAAATTAGCAAAGTTTAGGCCAGGCGTGGTGGCACACGCTTGTAATCCCAGTACTTGGGAGGCTGAGACAGGAGGATCACAGGTTCAAAGCCAGCCTCAGCAACTTAGCAAGGCCCTCTACAACTTAGCAAGACCCTGTTTCCAAATAAAAAATAAAATAGGTCTGGGAGTATAGCCCAGAGGTAGAAGGCCCCTGGTTTCCTTTCCCAGTACCACAAAAAAAAAAAAAAAGATTAGCCAAGTTTAAAAAGTTTCTCAAAAGAGAAAAAAATATTGACTAATATACAGTCATTTCTTATTCATTTACAAAGTGGTAATTTTTCAAGTATTTAGAAAACAGGCAGTTTAGCATTAAAAGTATTGGATTAGGTAAAAGACCAACATAAAATAAGAGTCATAAACCCTAGACGTTCAAAAGTAAACTCTCAGAGGATTAGAATTATTATTTTGACCTTATAAAAAACACTGTCTCATATTTATAATAGAATTTTCCCAGTGGAATGCATGATATGATTAAGGAAATCCAAACCAGGGAAACATATTCTCAGAGAAAGACCCCCCCTTCTCTCTGTCGCCAAACAGGGGTGCTTGGGAGGTCGTGTGTATGGTGCACTACTTTATTCTTTGTTCTTCAAGGAAAAAAGGAATCAAATTTCATTATCACTTATATATATGACTTTGTGATATCAAGGTAACATTCTTTAGTCCTGTAAGGACTTGAAAAATATGTCACAGTCATGGTCCTAACTATATTTTCAGGTTTGTTTTAGAAATTTCACCAACCAATGATTTAAAATATATAGGCAAGCCTGGCATGATGGTACACACCTAAAATCCATGATATTTGGGAAGCTGAGGCACAAGAATTGCAAGTTTGAGGCCAGCCTGGGCAACATGGCAAGATGTCTCAAAATAAAAAAAAAGGGCTGGGGATGCAGCTCAGTATAGAGCATCCCTGGGTTCAATCCAAAGTATAGCAAAACATAAAATGTAAACAATAATTAATTAAAATATACAGGCGAAAAAAATTACATATATGGGATGCCATGTGATTGCTGTTTTTTTCTTTATTTGCTTTTTGTCTTTTCTATATGCCAAGTTTGGGTTTTTTGTTGTTTGTTTGTTTGTTTGTTTGTTTGTTTGTTTTTGTGGTATTGGGGACTGAACCCAGGGGCATTCTACCTCCGAGCTACATCCCTAGCTTTCTTCTTATTTCTTGTTTTGAAATAGGGTCTCACTAGGTTGCTGAGAGTCTTGCTAAGTTTCTAAGACTGGCCTCAAACCTGCAATCCTCCTGTCTCAGTCTCCCAAATACTGGGATTATAGGTGTGTACCATCATACCCAGCTACAAGTTGTTTTTAGAGAAACAATTCATTCTGAAATAATTTCAAGGCCTCATTAGTGACAATCTATCAAACTGACTCCCCATGATGAGAGCAGGAGATATCAACAATCAGAAAGGTAAGCCGCTAGCAGGGCTGGGGGGCACAGAATTCCCCATAGAAAAGCTGAAATACAGGATGACAACACCCTAGGGACTAGTACCATGCTGCCCGCTGACTTCAAGCCTCAGAGCAGAAGTCCTACCAACGCTACAGATAAGGGATCTGGGACTCAGCTGGCCACCAGGGTCACACAGTTAGAGAGTTGCAGAGTTGGGATTGGGCCCCGCTTGGTTTCACCCTGCCCATGGCTCATTCCCAGTCCATTGCTCCATAAGGTCTCCCTAGAAACCCTGAGAAGGGTCCTCCCCTGAGAAGAGAATTGTCTTTCTTTGTGGCTCCTTGTTTATTTTCTGCTCTTTCGACATAAGTGAGTGGAAGAAAGGCAAAAACCCCAGGATCTCCCCAAGCCTGGCCACCTCACTTCAATATGCGGGAAGATGCATCATTCTGTTGGGGAGTGAGGTCAGCAGGAGGGGGTGTGGCCTACAGAATTCTCCAGCCCTCCCCTCCTAAGCTCCTCTGTCCTTTCAGAAAAGAGTGGCAGGCCACAGACACACACTCTGTCACACATCATGGCACTGATGGGCAGAGAACAAGCCCACATCCCAGCCACATCCCAGCCCTGAGCCTCCATGCACAAAGACTCCAGGAGCGTGCTCATGAGCTGCCCAAACTGGACACATCGAGCCTCTGACTCAAACCAGCCATGTCCACCGTGCTGCTGCAGCTGTGACAGAACAGTTAAAGGACAGAAAGGCCGCTATTTGGGCCATCACAGCATTCCAATTCTCTTTGTTCACGTATGTTGAAGTCTCTTTCATGACCTCAGCCAAGGCGCTCATCATATTCCTGCTGTAGTTCAGGGATCATAACGCTAATTAAATCATCAAAGGCAAAAGAAATAGAAATTTGGGAAAAAGGACTAATCTCTGCAGGACTGCTCTCCAATTTTTGTTTTCAACACAATCCTTTGAAATGGGATAAAAACCAAAGGTGTAGGCTGTCGGGGCCCTGGGAGAAGCGCAACCTTTCCATCCTATTTTAAGCCGAGAAGAGTCCAATCCAATTCTGCAGCTAAAGTGGGAGAGCTTCCAAAATAGGCTTGATTCTTGTTTATCATTTAATTAGTAGTAGTGGAAGAAATGATGGCTGCCAACAATTACAGAGTGTGTGTTATATGTGGAAGCCATGGGGAACATGTGCATCTATGTTCATAATCTCACTGAATCTGGAGGGCAACTCTTTAAGGTAGGTTCCTGTACTATGTCCACTTCACAGATAGGCTAACTGAGGCCAAGAGCTTAGGGAATTCTTCAAGGTTATACAATCTGGTTGAGTTTTCAGCCCTGGAAGACCACAGAGATCATTTTTTGGTTGGTTGGTTGGTTGGTACTAAGGATTTAACCTTGGGCCTTTCTACCTCCAAGATACAGCCTTTGCCTTATTTTATTTTTTGTTTTTGAAACAGGGTCTTGCTAAGTTACTGAGGGTCTCACTAAGTGGCTGAGGTTGTCCTCACACCTGCAATCCTCCTGTCTCCACCTGAGCTCCTCCAGTCTCAGCCTTCCAAGTATTGGATTCCAGGGGTGCACCACCACACCCAGCCGACCACTGAGATCTCAACTGCTATACTCTACTTCCCATCAGACCTCCAAGCAAAGGTCTTTAGATTCCAAATGAAACCGGGTTTGTCCAGGAGCTTAACTCACTCAAAGTCTCACATTAAGATTTCTCAATTTCAATAGAAAAGGGGTGGGGCCAATCTAGGGGGCGGTAAAGAAGGGAACCCGGAGAATTCAAACTGTAACAGGAAAATGGCTGGAAAGAGCTAAACGTGTGACTTGGAGCCAAATGGCTTGGCAGATGCAGCCACGTTCGGGGATTTGTGATGACAGGGACAGTCTTTTTTCCACCCCGCTTTTGAGCTGCCTTTATAGAACTTTATCTTTTATGTCCAAAGATCAAATAAAAAAATATCACATTTAATGAGAGCTGGGGGAAATAAACTGGTGGCAATTAAAGAGTAAAAATAACCTCTCTGCGGTCGCAGACCACAGGAGTTTCCTAATTTTAAGAGACACAGGCAAATCACTTAAACAAGGCCTTCTGGGCTGTGTACGTCTCATGTTCCCCCCACGCCCACAGCGGTTAAAGTTATAGGCAGTCATAGCTCTTGAACCCGTGGAATTATGTAGTAAATGGAAGTACAACCAGGCCGAGCTCATCAACTCACAAACGCAACCCTGTAGCACGGAAGTCAAATCTCAGTTTCCTTGTAGCCAGTTGCTTCGTGTAGAAGGGGTTTAAGCAGTCCTATTGTTAAGGAGAGTCCTTTCCTCCAATCTTGAGCCCTGTCCCCACTGTCCTCTGGCTCTGGGCAGGAACTCTCATAGTTGGCCAAGGTCCAAGGAATCCTCACTTAACTTCCTTACTTCCCATGTGCAGATTGGGTCTGAACTAGACCATGAGACGGACCTGAACTCTTCCTCAGACCTAGAATAATGAAGCTCATGCAAACACCCAAAGATGGCCTCAGTGATCTGAGATTCTGTTTCAGGAAATTACCTCTGCCCTACACCACTGTGGTTTAGGCCAGAATGTGGGGAGCCCTCCACAATCTTAGAGCCCAGCTACCACCCTGGAAAAACCCTGAGATGTCACCAGCTTCCCAATAAACCTACAGACACAGAGAAACACAGAATCTCCTGGAAATCGCCCCGGAATAGGAATTTCCCAGCTTGGGACATAACGTGGGGCTGACTCAAGATGAGATTAGCTGCTGAGCAGAAAGAAGAAAGGATGTCTGCCCCTTGCTTTGGGGCCTTGTTGTTCATGCCAGGAGATTTGACACACTCTGTTCCAGGGCCAAGTCTATCCTTGGTCTGTAACCCGATCCCATCCCGCAGAACACTGCACTTACCTATAGAAAGTAGCATAGTCCACTGTCGAGTGGCAGGTCTGAAACTCCCAGGATTTGAGCTTCTGGCATTCTCGATGGGCTCGGAGCTTTACCTTTACTGTCCCCTGACACAGTTCGGGCACTGGTTTCCTCTGGGGTCTGTTGCAGAACTCATTGGACTCCACCCTCCAAGATTCAGCGAAGTCATCCACATCAAACTTGAAGTTTCCATCCCCACCAATTAAGTCATCACGTTTATGGCCATTGTAGTTGCCACAAAGACCACACAGCTTGCCCTTGAGATGAGGGGCAGCCATGACCTCCACAAAACTGTCTCCATCCCAGGATATTTCCAAACCTAGAGGAGAAGAAGGGGACAGAGGAATCAGCCACTCCAGGATCTCCCAGCAAGTCTCAAATGTACTCATCTTTACACAGTGCATATGACCTTCATCCTTCAACAAGGGACACTGAGAGTCTGTCTAAATTCTTGGTTACCTTTTAATCTCACCAATTAAATGTTGTATAAATTACATAAGTCACGTACTTGTTGGATTTAGGGTTTTTACATCATAAAAAGTTTGCCCTTATAATATCTATGTACCCTTGGTTTAACCTGTATAGATAACTACTCTTTGACCACTCTACTCTAAGGTTTATATTTTTGTCCTTTCCTAAAGTAATTGCATTAGTCCAAATTGTGCCTTCATTTATCCAATTACTCTAGTAATGTGAAAATGGAAAGATGATAATGTTTTTAATGTCATTTTTGTTCTGTCCAAAAATTCCCCCATGTAAGTACTCCTTCAAATGCCAGAGGAACGTTTCCAAATAATTTGTGTTAATGAAAACATTAAAATAATAAGTGTGTAGCTTCTGAATAAACCCTTTTCAAAGGACAACACTTGTAAATAAAAATATTTGCTACTTCTTCATCGTATAGTCATTCCTGAGATGTGGACCACTGGCCGTGTTTCCTGGAGTTGAGCTGATGAGAAACCCTTCTACTTTCCATCTCTGGGATACTAAGAAGCTTCAACATTTGAGGCAGTGTTGGAAACTACCAGGCCATAGACCAAAGATCCTCTTTTTTTTTTTTTTTTGCGGTACCAGGTATTGAACCCAGGGGTGTTCTACCTCTGCACTACGCCCCCGGCCCTATTTTTTATACTTTATTTTGAAACTGGGTCTCACGAAGTTGCGGAGGGCCTCATTAAGTAGAGAGAGAGAGAGAGAGAGAGAGCTGAGGCTGGCCACGAACCCGGATCCTCCGATCTCCGCCTCCCAAAGTACTGGGATTACAAGCATGAGCCACCACGCCCGGCCCAAAGATCCTCTTGTGTATCCAAAACCAGGCCAGCACTGCCTATGCCTCAAGGGAACTATCCTATCTTCACTCTAGAAGGGAGAAGACCATAGGCCCACCTGGTTTGCTGAACTATCAAATGTTGAAGGGATAGTCTCAAAAGATACATATTTCTCCAGACATACTGGCCCAAGACTTCTAGGAACTACTCTAGCCAACAATTCCTCTGAATGGTGGAATGACTTTGTCACACGTAGAACAGCCAGGTTAGGTTGTTACATATCACAGTTAAGTCTGATAAGAAGGTCAAGAAAAAACACTCTCAACTCCACTCCGATACTGTGTATGAAGATACAGTCCACAAAAGGGAAGTCTTTATGAAAAGTCCTTTGAGGCTCAATACAAATAAATGACAAATTTTTCTAGTTTTAAGGGTATGTTGGAAACTTTTCTTTTGTTTTCCTGTTAATCCACTTGCAGTGCCTGAGTCCACCAGAAAATGGGTGAACTATATAGGAGTGGGTGCCAAAGAGCCACCTGTGGCTTGAACACTGGGGGCATCTACAACAGGTCAATGTGCATTTCTGCCCACAAACTTCCCCGTAGTCCCTATCACTGTCTCCTAAGAGAAGCAACCATAGAGATAGTGTCTTTTTAACAGAAGGGTCTCTGCTCACTTCTGATTTTTTAAATCTTACTCTCCTGGGTTTCTGACAAAGCTAGTCTTTTATTTTGCCTGTCCTGAGCCTCTGGAAAGAAAAAAAAATGTCTTTTCTCCTAAAAGGCTTTCTTTGTTTCTGTTCCTGAAAGATCAAGATTAGGCTGGTGAGCAAATGATCAGAAGTTGGGAAATGAAATGGCAATGGGACAAGAAAAAAGAGGGAGAGAGGGATGAGGATGAGTATGAAGGAGAAAGAGAGGAAGGAGAAGAAGAAGCAGAAGCAGAAGGAGGAGGAAGAGAAAAGAGAGAGAGAGAGAGAATGGATCTTGTTGGGATATGAAATTGGCATAAGGTAACATCAGAGGGATGGATGGATGGATGGTTGGATGGATGGATGGATGGATGGATGGATGGATGGCAGGCCCAGAGGTAAGATTCTCAAGATAATACTCCCATTCTGAACAGAGGAGTGGGGGCTGCCCAAAGAACTTTCCTATGAGAAGACCACACAATTCCCATAAGACAGAGTTACTTTAGCAAGAGTTGTTGATAGAATAAGCTAGTGGTCTAAAATTGGGTTTCTCAAGAAATCAACAGAAAGACCCATAAGGAAATCACTGTGTGGTAAAGGAAAGAACAAGGCAAATGGTGGAGAAGATTTCTTGGATGGAAGAAGAGACTGGGTTCAGAAAAGCAATTAAATAGATTTGGAAAAAGAACAAAGAAAGTCATAGGAAAGCATTTCCTGGAGTAATTTGATGAAGAGAACACAATAACAGGGCCAGGTAAGTGAAGAAGGGACACACTGCTACCCACACACTGGGCTGACCTCCCATGTGGATCTCTGTGAGAGTACGGTGGCAACTTTGACAACCACAACTTTTGTGTAAAACCATTTCTATTTCTTCAAACCCATCACCTAACACATTATCTAGCACACAGTATGTTCTCAATAAGTGAATGAATTACCCTTGTAATGTTGACGAATCGAATCTGCAAAGCCAAAGCAATTGACAGTTTCATGCCAATTAAGATACTGAAATAACCATTCTGAAAGAAGTCAGTCAAACTGTAAAATGATTTGCAGTACACTCTCCCAGGTACAGAAGAAACTTGACCTCATGAGCCTGTAGCTGGGGCTACTCAGTAAGAAGAACGAGGGGAGAAAATCAATTCCATACAAAGTCTAACTTTTAAAGCATAATTCCAAAGATTTTCCATGTTGCAAAATTTTCCAAACTACAAATCTCTTTCCTAGACAGCAGGCAAATACTTCCAAGTGCCACGAATAGTTGAGAATTTACACCCAAAGGAGCTCCAACATCATTACTGACAATGCTATAATAAATTGGAGACTTTAGGCAACTGAGTTCATGGGAATTCAACTCACAGTGAACAAGCCAATCACTGCGTTCTTTCTTCACAGCGGACTGGTGGTCCACACATGCTTGGAAAGATGCAGACCCGCTGTGTTTTAAGTAAACTCTTTTCAAAACTCGTGACATCTCATTCATAAAACATGGTCCCCAAAGCAAGAGAATAATTCGTAATTCACTCCCCTTTCATCCTCCTTGTTATTATTTCACAGGCCTATGCTAGGCTTCATACTGAGGAGAGATGACTTATTTTACTTCAGATGCTTTTTTCTATCTCTGTATCATTTACATATGTGTTTGCATGAATATTTTTGTCCTCTACAAAAGTAAAATCCATGCAAAGTAGATTACAGTCATGAAAGACAAAAAAAAACCTAATAAGTTGTAATTGAGGGAATTGCTCTTCCAAATGATAGTTTAACTAGGCATCTTATAAGAGGAAAACATCATGGAAGTGTTTGAGGGGCTGGGGACAGTCCTTTCTGCAGCTGGGATGAGTTTCCCAATTCTCTGCATGGGAAATTGGGTAGAAATAACTGGCAGAGTCAGAAGGCTAAAGCTGAAGCATATGTCCCATCTGGGGATGTGAGCAGCAGCCACATTCCTTCCACTTTAGGAAGGACCTTCCAATTTTCCCTTCTCGCCAGTGAATGATTTACCAACTTCTTCCTCACCCTTCCAATGTGTGACCTGGCCCCAGCCAGGAGCTGCTTTGGTTTGTTGTTGTTGCCTGCACAGTTGTTCTTTCAATTTGTGGCTGTCCTTTGTTTTGCTTTTTTGGTTATTGATGCATTTGCTGTTGTCCACATAAAAAGGAGAGGAAGGGCAAAATATGTAGACATACCATAGTAATGTGTAAAACTAGATGATTTCTCTGATCAGATTTTATCTCAAAGAGGTGGGGGGTAGGAGATATTCTCTGTGTTCAACAACCACAAAGCTCTACCAAAAAGAAAATAAAAAGCCAGGTTCCCCATGCATTAATGTGTTCGGGTGGACCTGATATAACTCTTATAGGTAAGGTTGAAGTGGACAAATGGCAGAAAGGAATTCTATCTTTAAATTATTTGCTAGGTGCTGAGAGTTTGGACAGAGTGTATGGTAGGGATGGACAACACACAACCTATTTAGGTAAACAGCTACTGCCTAATTCCACCCAAAGCATTCCACCTGTGTTCCTTGCCAGATGATTCCAGATGAAGTGCTGGGTCCACAAACCATAGGGGCAAAGAACCATGCCCCATCCTCCAGCTGCAGGCTTGATTTAGACTGCTATTTTGAAGACAGTACCCTTTGAGTTCATGAACTTATGGAAATACAACACAAATAGCTAAGGAAGAAGAACTCTTAAAGGAAATACTATGATATTTTAAGTAAATGATCAATAGGTGATAAAAAGAAAATGGCCCTAAGGGGTAGTTTAAATTGAGATGGCCAGACCAGGGTGGAAACACTACGGTCTGGAGATCAAGTTGTTTCATTCAAAGCAGAAGTACAGAGTAAATTTAGTGCTGGAAGAATACAGTTCTTTCCCAGGAAGCACAAGGCTTGTATGATTCGTGTGCTACAGAAAATTGGTGTGAAGGATGCCATAAAAGTTACTTGCACCGTGGAAACATGGATGGAAAAATAAAAGAAATTGTAAAACTGAGTTCAAGGCCTAGAATAGCTAAATTCGCTAATCTAATTATGGTATTTACGATCTATTATTATTTTCTTAGCAGCCTCATCCTTTTTGCTCGTTTTTATGACATGGAATCCTTACGAAAAGTACACTTATTCCATAAGGTTTTGCCAGCTGAGCGTGGAATAGTATCGCACCTCCTAGGCTGTTAGTAATCTTCAAGTACCCAGGATTCTTTTGAGAACTGGGCTGCGGCTGACTAATAATTTCCATATCAGTAGAACCCATTGTGTTCAGCTGGCTTGCAAACAGATAGGCAAGGTGCTTCTAATTAGTGCTATGTAATAATGGGTCGTCTTGTGCGCATTTTACAGGGAGCCAAAAAAATGCTGCCTTTCAAAGAACGAGCTGAGGCCTACGTTTGCACATCGGCGTGTCTTTTGGATACAAGAACAGGTGTCTGAATTTTCTGAGCAGCACTAATCCTTCTAAAGTTGAATGAGTAGAGCTCTTCACATCTGCACAGTGAAGAATGGGAATTTTTCCCTTTTAGTGATTGTTCCAATACATTAATACTTATCATGGTCTCACTGAAACTATAATATACTCGCTAACTAAAAGTTCCCTGGGCTTTGCCTTGGCTTCTTGCTTTTGTTTAGCTTAGCTGGCATGCCATAGGCTCAGATCAATTTATCAAAATATATTTTGGAATATAATGAAACAATTAGTAGGGCCTGAAAGTAGCCGCAGAAATAGCCTCTACAGACCCTCAAAAGTGCTGCTCTATGAAATGGTTCTCTTTTGGAACTACGTTATCTTAAAAAACAAAAAACAAACAAACAAGAAAACCCTGGAACTTGATGATTTTACACTGTTAAATTCTAATCAATGAGAAAGTCAAAGTATGCTGATTTCTTTAAAGTATTCTTCTTTTTTTTTTTTTTTTTGATGGTACCGGGGATTGATTGAACCCAGGGGCATTCTACCTCCGGGCTATACCCCCAGCCCTATTTTTTATTCTTTATTTTGAAACAGGGTCTCACTAAGTTGCGGAGGCCTCACTAAGTAGCTGAGGCTGGCGGCGAACCCGGATCCTCCAGTCTCAGCCTCCCAAGTACTGGGATAATAAGCGTGCGCCACCACACCCGGCTTTAAAGAATCATTCTTAAAGAAATAGAGTATACCAGGAGAAAAGGCAGTGCAATAGCCAACTACCAAACAACATGTCTTAACTAAAAGCGAGCAAGGAACCACAGGTGATGTAATGAAATGTGCGAGTGGGCAGACATTCCTTCTCTGGGGTTAATCATCAGGATCTGAATTCTACTTCTAAACTGGGCCTCATCGACCGCTAGCATGAACAGTTTGGCCCATGGGGAATGTGCCTGCCCTTGGGTGGAATGGGATCCAGTGGCAGTGTGAGATACTGAGAGGTTGCCTTAGCCACCAGCTGTGGTATACACTTTCAGAGCAGGCCTGCAAGTGCCGTCCAGCAGCAGACAATGTTAGGCCGTCGACCGGGTGAGTGTCCTTCCCCATTGTCAAGCGTGGACAGGACTGCTGGTTGCATGTGGTTCCTGTCACCCCACTCCCATCTGCACACGTGGTAGCCTCATCCTCCTTTGCAGAGGACGACTGAGCACGAGCAGGCCACCCGCATGCACAGAGGATCTGCAATAAGGACCTCTTCGGATGTGGACCTTTATGCTTCCTTTGAACACCAGTGACACTAAGCTGTTTACTTTGAGGATCCTCCTCCCCTCTTTTGGACAGAGGCTGACAAGAAAACCCTCCTTCTCACAGATGTGAAACTATTAGACATAACTGGCCGAGCTGAGAGAAATACTGACAATTCCAAGCTGGACATCAATGGTCTAAAATAGCAACAGAACTTGATAGAGGGGTTATTTGTAGAGTACAGTGCTATTTTTAGAATGAGAATGGAGAGGTTCTGGATGTCAGAAGATTGCTAGACTGGCGTCCAACTGCTAGGCTCCACGTGGTGCAAATGTGTCCAGGGATTCCATGCCATCTTGGGGACCAGCAGTTGGGACGCTTCTCTGCCTCGGGTTCCCTTCGCGAAGCAGAAGGAGCATGCTCACTAGGCGCCGCTGCGGTGGCGCTGGTGAGGCAGGTAGGGGGAGGCCACGGAAGCCCGTGATTCTGGGAGCCCACCTGCTTTGGTGGTCACTTTCAAGAGGTAGCCGTCCAGGTCGATGTGGAAGTGGGGCGCGTGGCAGGGGAGCGCGATGCGTGAGCCGTTCCAGCGCACGGTGAGGTGCTGCTGGAGGCTGACCGTGCTCTCGCCCAACACCAGCTCCACCGACTTGGTCCAGGAGAAGGAGCGGGTCCTGCGGGCATCGTTCTTCACCAGCACCTGAAAGGGCGAGGCGGGGGAGGAGCAGTCTTTCGTCAAAACGTACTGACACGTCCCCTGAAAGTTAAATGTCCGTCCGTCAAAAGTGTTGTAGTGGGGATCTCCGAATACCGTGCAAACGCCGGGCTCTGCGGATGAGTGAGAGATAAAATCAGAGTCACAATCAAGGAAGACCCGAAAGAGGAATCAGGGGTCCCTGCAATAAACCTGCAAGGGACACCTGCCAGGTGAGGGACGGCCTTAACAGAGATGCACTAGGGGAAATCAACTTAAAAAAAAAAAAAAACTTGGGTTGTTTTAAAAGTTTGATTCATGTAATATTTCTGGTGCTTTTGTATTTAAGAGTTATTTATAACTCTTTTTTATTTTATTTTTTTTCGGTACTGGGGATTGAACCCAGGGGCATTCTACCTCTGAGCTACACCCCCAGCCCTGTATTTTATTCTTTATTTTGAAACAGGGTCTCACTAAGTTGCGAAGGCCTCACTAAGTAGCTGAGGCTGGCCATGAACCTTGATCCTCCCGTCTCAGCCTCCCAAGTACTGGGATTACAAGTGTGTGCCACCACACCCAGCTATACATCTCTTATTTTTTGAGACCTCTGCATTTTGCTAACTGCGCCGTCTGTAAATGATGAAACTAAACTCGATTAAGAGCTCGCCTTACTTTATAATTCACATAAACACTGACAAATGAAGCACATAAATAAATAAATGCAGCAAAGTAAATAACACTATGCCAAAACATTAGTATTAGTTCCATTTAACTTAAAAAGTTTAGAAGTGTGGTGTACTAAGTGTTACTTAGGGTTCTAAAGAAAATTCTGATACTCAACTCACGTGTATTTGCTAAGGACAAAGAAATAGATTTGCCAAACAGATCCACGTTTAGTAGTGTCAGGAAACTAGTTGCTGATAATTTCGTATTTACAGATTGTCGTTTTATGTTTTCTAGAAATACAAGTTTCTTGTATTTTGAACTTAGCACCGAAATCTAAGGTTGGATAAAACATAAATTACAGACTTCATCAGTTAGTGCATTTAAGAAATACCAATGAAGTCATCACTCTGAAATATCATTCGTTCAACTATTTAGGAGACCAAGTAAAGCTTTGCACTTTGGGGCATCTCCATGGTTGTAAAAGCAAGTTAAATATTGTTTCTTTCTTAAAACAAAACTTGGCATTAGTTTGTTCTCTGTGTAAAGATATTTTATCTGTTTCCAAGGAGGCATGAACAACCAGGAAATGAGGAATTTATTTAGAGAAATTAGCCCAAACAATGAAAGAACTGTAATAAAAAAAAAAGAGCAACTTCCAGTCAACACCAGAATAATAATCAGGTCAAGAATAAGACCCACAATAAAAATACCAGGTCAAGACTATGAGACTGTCATGTAAGCAACTGCCTTAACATCTAAGAGCAGGACCGAGTCCAGACAGGGGAGGGTATGCCACCGATCTGACAGGACCAGTGGGGTCCAGGGCAAACATTTGCTTTTAATTTCAAAGGTGTTTGGAGAGTAATGTTTTATGTTATGATACATTATGTCATTTCATATGTCAATTTCATGCAACTCCATACAAATCATATATTTTTAGAATTCGCTAAATTATCTGTTTTAATTAGTTTTCCTTGTCAATATTTGCCAGAGACTCAAAAAAAGAAAGTGATAATTTGGGGTATGTAGGAGAGTTTCAATGAAAAAAAATATGTTAAAGGATATATAGATGTCAGGACTTGGAGGAGGAAGATGGAAGAAGTAGTTGGGCTCTTCAGTAATGTCTGAATTCAACCTCCATTTCTATTCCTTTCTTATTCTTCTCTTGCTCGTTTTTCCCTGTGGCCCCAAGTTTGCGCTGTTTGTTGCTTCACATTGTATGAAGCCCCCACCACCCTAATTCCTTATCTCCCCTAGTATGCCCCCATCTAACCTCTCCACAGTGCATTTTCCAGTAATTCCCATGAGTTATTTCTATGACACATTCGCCTCATATTCTGACAAATGGAATCTCCCCAGCATGAGTGTTGCTTCTTCGTTCACAGGGTTCAAGGCAATTCTTTGAGACACCCCAAGTGGCAATGGAAGAATGAGGATTCCAAGTTCACACTCCCATGTGCCACAGAAGGACTGCATCTGAACCTGCCCACCGAATTTAAGACAGTGTTCTTTCCGGTTCTTAACTCCACCTACTCAGCAAGAAAACCCAAATCAATCAAGGCTTTTGAGCTTTCATGCTTATAACAGCTGGGAAGAGGCTGAAATTTTAGTCCCAAGGGCACAGAGAATGCCCACCCCTGCTGCCCACATCCCTCCAAGGCAATCTTCTCCCTGAGTCAGGGACAGCCCACAGGTCCTCTTGATGTCCTGACCACCAATGCATAGAAATTGTCAATAATAAAAACATTTGTGGAGAATTTACTACCTACCCTAGCACTCTTCTGCATGTCTACTCATGATGGGAAATTTGATATTTAGATATTTAGATTGCCTCCTAACTAAACAACTGCCAAGTACTTTGTGGTAGATCCTTATGAACTATTACCTAGTGGATGAAAAAAAGATTGTGAATAATGTTCATGACTGAGGAAATTCTACATTATTCTGTCTTAGGATAATCTTTTTTGTTTTCCAAGACAGACTCTCTTTAAGTTGCTCAGACTGGTCTTGAACCCTTGATCCTCCTGCCTTTTTTTCCCAAGTAGCTGGGATTACAGATGCATGCCACTATGCCCAGCTTTTCCTATGATAATCTTAACTACCTTCAAATAAATACACACATAAACACACACATAAACACACACACACACACACACACACACACACACCAAAATGATAAAGAGTGGCTATTTCTTAATGGTGGAATCATGAATGACAATTGTTTTTTTTTTCTTTCTCCTTATGCTTTTTCTGGTTTTGTTGCTGTTTTGGTTTGTTTTGTTGTTAATAGTCAAAATGTGGGTACTTGTAGAGAAAGCCAATTATGTGACAAAGCAAATTCTCAGAGAAGCAACAGAAATTCTACTGCCCCGTGTTGCCCTGGGGACACCAGAGCAGGCTCTTGGCTGGGGGGAGCGAGAGAAATCATGTGTGAACAGGGCTGTCAGGAGAGATATTTTTCAAGAGTCCCTAACTTGTGGAAGAGAAGAGTTTGGAAAGCTGGGTGATTTTTCTGTATGACAGCAGTACAGAAGAGGCCAGCAAAACTTCATGCCTACGAGGATGCCTGAGAATTATGTGTTGCATTTGGGTACATTTGTATCATTAGCTAAAATAATGCTGAAACCTTGGCTCCTTTTCCTGGCACCTCAAGGTCCCCATGCCACATCCTGCAGGAGTGGTGAACACATGTGCTGGAGAATGTCTAAAAGTGAGAATCTCAGGGTTACAGAAATCTGCTCCACTGAGAAGGAAAAGGTCCAGAGAACGCTTAGGGGACAAGAACAAGCAGTGTATCCTCATATAATTTCTTTCCAGCAGACCCGGCGAAATGAGCTGCAGTCCAAGATGTCCAGATGTCCAGTCATGCTCTTCTGGACAGCTTGGGCCAACAGTTGGGGGGATGGAGACAGAAGCTGCATAAATGGACCATCCGAAACTAGCCTACTTTCAATGTGCCTAAGCCAGAGGACGCGGAGAAAACTACCAGTTTCTCCCTGTGTTTCACAGTCTTGAAGGGAATCATTCGATCTCGTTTTGGTTGGGGTGGTCTTCACCATATGTATACAAATGCATAGGTAGAGAGGGGAAAAAGATTGCAAGTGTATACATCCAAATATTAAGAGTATATTTATTTTTCTCTTAGGTAATATAGAATGATGTTGGCATTTCTTTTCCTTTTTCTTATTATGTATCTTTACATTATTATTTACCCTTATATTTCATTTTTCATAGTAACTATACGCTTGAAATAATAAAATATTAAAAAGTTGAAGATTAAGACCTATCATTTTGGTGTTCCACACTTTAATAAGGTTGCTGCCTCTGAAAATATAGTTCTAATGCTTTTCTCTTAACTGCATCAGGTGCATTTGTTTCTTCCATAGACACATTTATTCTAATGAAATGCCTTTCCTCTGAGGGCAGTAATTATTCCCAAAACATCTGTCAAAGGAAACTAAGGGAAAATTATACAACCCCATATTACAAAGAAGAAAATAAGAGAAACTGAGCAGACTGCAGCCTCCCTTCCCCCAAACACAACAAAACAGAAACAGAAAAACCTAAGGATGAGAATAAAAGTATCATTCATATTACTGCCACCCAAAAGTAACCACTATTTACAACTTTGGGCATGTGTGTGTGTGTGTGTGTGTGTGTATTTATTTTAACATAGTTAAGATGATCCTGTATGTGAACTTTTATTTCCTATTTTTTATTTACCATATCCCTAGATTTATGCAGTCATTCAAATATATTTTGCTTTGAAAATACAGAAGGAAACTTTCACCCTCAGTCCATTATTTGTCTGGAGAGAGGGAAATGCTCAGCTCTTCATGCCACACAGCCACACGGCTCAGTTATTTCCAGACTGGTGTTTTTGTTGTTGTTGTTTTGTTTTGTGGTACTGGGGATTGAACCTCTGATCTACACCCCCAGCCCTTTTTATTTTTTTATTTTGAAACAGCATCTCACTAAGTTACTGTGCACTGACCTCGAACCTAATATCCTCCTGTCTTAGCCTCCCAAGTATTGGAGACTTACAGACTGGAGTTCTAACCACAAGGAAGCCTATCACTAATAAACATGGCTTTAAATCTCTCTCAGTACACACTGCACAAAAACAGGGAAACAGGTAGGTCCCATGTGACTTTGGGTCACTGTGTCATGTAGGACTCCTGGGAACCCCAGGAGGGCAAGAGTCATTATGATGCCAAGTCTAGGTTAAGAAGCAGGGAAGTCTGGCATTAGAAACACTGCCGTGATGCAAGCCCTTGGGCTGTTTGTCAAGGTCTCCCCTGGACGGTACAGGAGCTTAAGTAGAAAGAGGCTGTGGTGTGACCCAGAAGGACCTGGAACTCTCCCTGCAGGAGCTCTGGCCTTGCATGGGGTGTCACCCACAGGGTACTTCAGGTTCAAAAAGATGCTCCATCAAGTGGCATCTGGATGCACATAAGACTTTATATTCTTGGATTCTTAAATCCAGAACTTCATCTAATTTGACTGTGTGTTTGGGGGGTGGGAGCAGTGTAAGTGGTATGGGTCTCTTTCTACCCATCTGTAATCCACCAGAAATGGTAACTGATCTGCATACGAAACACTTATTTTATTTAAAGTTTCACAGGTATTTCATTTACTATATAAACATTTTCACATATTTCCATAATCCTATCTACTCACCAACTTTAAACAAAAGAGCCAATACAGGAAAAAGGAAACAATCACTAACTTCAAACATGTAATTTAAAATGAGCCCAGAAGCAGGTATGATGGCACATGCCTGTAATCCCAGTACAGGAGGATCCAGGTTCAAGGTCAGCCTCAGCAACTTGGCAAGGCCCTCAGAAACTTAGTGAGATCCTGTTTCAAAATAAATTTTTTTAAAAAAAAGGGCTGGAGGTCTAGCTCATAATGCCCCTGAATTCAATCTCCAATACCAAAAAATAAATAAAATAAACCCAGCCTTTGGGGAGGCTACTCCAGGGCCTCCCCAGAGAAGCCCAGTGCTCCACCTCTCAATTCAGTGCCCACAGCCGGCCGGTACTTTGCCCAGCACTTCCTCACAATTCATACACACACATCCTTCTGGGCTCGGCTCCAGTGCAGATCCCCATAGCAGCATCCCTGGTGCCTCAGGCAAAGGGGTCTCTTCTCTCTAAATTCCAAAAGCAAAACTGGTCACATGGCTCGGATGTTCTGGGACCGTCTTCATTTCACATACTCCACCTGATAGTGGCTCTGTGTTTTTCCACTTAGGGGTCAAAAATAGAGTCATGAACCCATAGCCTGCTTAAGAGAAATCACGTTCTAGCCTACCTGATAGTTAGACTGTACACATCACTCCTGCATCAGGTCTTGAACTCCTTACATGTAAATTGTATATATACCTCTCAGGACCTGGCATACTACCACAGAGGAAGGCAGATGCATACACACACACACACACACACACACACACACACACACACGGGTCCAACTTTGTATTATTCACAGCAATGCCTGGTGTACTACATAATCAGATATCAACAAATACTTGTTGAATGAATGGGTTAATTAACTTAATAATGCATTTCAGTGACTCATGGCAGCTAACCAACAGAATTTTGCTTAATCAATGAATTGAATAATTTATGAATGCTCTCAGAATAACAATTATTAGGAATAAATATGATAAGTGAGGATGCTTATGGGGAAATTATGTCTGGTGCCAAGAGATCTAGTTGAGAAACTCAAATCTGTGAACCTGGATATTCATGTGGGCAGCAATTTCCTTCTCCTCTCTGGAAGTCCAATTTCTTCACCTGAATAGAGACAATATACCCCACTAAAAAGTATTGTTAGAATCAAAAAGCTAAATTAGAATCATAAAAATATGAGAAAAAAACGAATACTTAATTCCTAAGATGACTAAGTGTGATAGGCAGAATAATGATCCCCAAAGACACCCACATTTTCCTGCTCAGAACCTTGAATATGTCATTTAAATGACAAGAGAGTATGAAGTTTGAAGACAGATTTAAGGTTGCTCATCAGCTGAACTTCACCTGCGGGCATATCCTGGACAATCTGAGAGGGATGAATATAATCGTGAGGATCCTTGGGAAAGAGGAAGGCAGGAACATGAGTGTCATGGTGATATGGCATGAGAAGGGCTCAACATGCAAATGCTCACTGTGACAATGGAGGAAGGGGGTAGGAGCCAAGCAAAGCAGGCAGCCTCTATGAGTGGAAAAGGCAAGAAAAAGGATTCTCCCCTAGAAGCTCCAGAAGGAACACTGCCCAGATGACACCTCAATTTTAGCCCATCGAGACCATTTTCTGACTTCTGACTTCCAAATCATGGAAGATAATAAATACGTATTGTTTTAAGCCACTAAGTTTGTAGTGATTTGTTACAGCAGCCACTAGATACTAATACATTTAGCAATAGCCAAAGTGTCTAGTATAGACTAGTTTATGCCGGGTACCATGCCAGATGCGTTCTTCTTTTCAGTATCTCTTTCTTCCTTACTACATCTCTGCACGTTGTATATTACTATGCGGATTTCTTAGCCATGAGTTTAACCGTGTGGCCTATGATCACTTAGCCAGAGCAGCAAAGATGGAGTCCAATCTCATCTCTGTGGTCCAGGGCCAGTGCCTTCCCCACTTAGAGCCTATGCCCCAGCATCCTGTGGAGACAGTGTTATAAACTAGTTGGCAGGGGGAGGGGTCACAGAGCTCTTTGGGAATGTGAAGAAATGTGTAGCTGTTCTTCCCCTCGAATGCACACAAGTGCGTTCTCTCAAGTGCAGAGGTTTTAGACACCCGGTCCAAGGCTGGCCAGTGACCCTGAGGAGTCCATGAATCTCAGATTAAGAATATCTATCTAAGAGGGGCGCACAGTGGATCACACCTGTAATCCCAGTACTTGGGAGGCTAAGACAGGAGGATCACAGTTCAAGGCCAGCCTCAGAACTTAGCGAGACTCTCAGCAACTTAGCAAGACTCTGTTTCAAAAGTAAAAAATAAGAAGGGCTGGGGATGTAGATCGGAGGTAGAATGCCCCTGGTTTTTCAATCCCCAGTACCCCCCCAAAAAAAGAAAAAAAAGAGACTATCTCAGGGTCTGTTTTAGCCTTTTATTTGTGTCCTCCAAAAGCAACTTCCAGAATGCTGAAAACTCACCAGGTGTTAATATAAACTGTTCTAGAACATACATTTTTCCCACCCCCACCATCCCAAGTTCTAACCTTAAAATATCTTTTTTTTCTTTTGGTACTGGGGATTGAACCCAGGAGTGCTTTACCACTGAACTACATCCCCAGCTCTTTTTATTTTTTATGTCTTATTTATTTAGTCTTACCAAGAATTGAACCCAGGGGTACTCTCCCACTGAGCTACCTCTCCATTCCTTTCAAATTTTTATTTTGAGACAGAGTCTTACTAAGTTGTCCAGGCTGGCCTTGAACTTGGGATCCTCCTGCTTCAGCCTCCTGAGTAGCTGGGATTACAGGCATGTACCTCTGCACCAACTTAAAATGTCTCTTCTCTTTATCAATTAAGAGAAGTATACGCCCGAGATAAAAAGATGTTTTCACATCTCTACATTAACCTGGTGTCATCCCAGAATTAAAGCCTCTTTCAAGCTTTGTAGACATTACGCAAATAGCTTTGAAGAGAGTATTGTGTTCAAGTCCTATTGTTGCCCTTTAATGACTGTGAAATCATGCACAAATTGCCTGCATAACATGGACCTACTGAAAACTATTATGTAGGGTCATTGCAAAGGTGCCAAGAACATAACAGAAGCCCTGAGAGTAGTCATTATTAGTTGTATTATTATAAATGCTATGCAAATCCAGCAAATAGATATCAACATCTAGCTAAAATAAGGGTGAATAAGACTGTAATGGACAAATAGTGTAGATTTGTTGAAAATCCATTATCAATTGAGTTAGTCTAGAAAAAACAAATAAAATGTATGTTAAGGGCTAGAACCAAGTTAGCCTTCAAGGCCAAAAGAAGAATGCCAATAAGTCCCAGACCCAGGAAGGAAGGCAGCCTGTACAGAAGAACCGGAGCCCAAGCTGACCAGAGCGGGGAGCTGCTTCAGGAGAAGTGAGACACTTGTGTTGTCTAAATAAATTGGCCTGAGATTTATTGCCAGCCTGAGAAGTTTAAATATATTCCAAAGAACGAACATTGCTTAACGTGTTTCCTCTGAAACATCAATCCTGCCTGTTACACTGCCAAAATAAGTAGAAATTTAAAAAGCTCTGCAGCTCAAATAAGTTTGGGAGGTACCAATACTCCATCACCCTCCCGAAAGTTTACCGTGCCCCTTGGCATGGACAGGGCCCCGAGGATTCTGCAGCAGGGAAACATGTTTAAGTTTACTTGACCTAGCATTTCCCTAACGTATTTAATCATAGGACCTTGTTTTGAAAATATTACTCATACTGTGCCTCATCTCTAGTGTTTTATAAAACAAACTTTGGAAACTCCACAACTGTGAAAGGAGCTGGTGTGGGTTCTTGTGAAAGCCAAGTTTGTTTCTGAGAGTGCCATGCGACGGAGCCGGAGGAGAGGAGGAGGGAGTTAGCTGCGAGCAATGGGAGGAGGGTCTGGCTGTCATAGGAATGAGAGGAAAATTATTTATTAGAAAAACAACACAAAGAGACAATCGACTTGACTTGATGACTGATTAGCAACATGGGAAAGAAATGCCAGAACTATGAGAAATTGCATCAGGGCTCAAAACCTGTGCAGCTGGGGTAATGCAGATGCCAGAATTCAGTCAATGGATAGGGGCTGGAAACAGCCATTAACTCCTCTGTCCAACTCCCAGCTCAGACAATTTGATGAATCGAAGGAAGCAACGGTTAATAAAACTCCAAGGCCATCCTTTTCAAGAAGCCTGTGTTCCCCCAAAAGATTAGAAGTTGTGATCTACCATACAGGCATATATGAAGAAGGGGTGAATGTTAAGAACCTCTAAATACGGACAAATTGAAACCAGCATGAGAAAAGAACTACCAAAAAGGTACTGTGGAGGTGGGGCTGTTCATATGCACCGGCGAAAAGCAAAGAGTAAAAGGAGAACAGATCCATGGACGAGAGAGAGATGCAGCTTGGGCATGCTGATGCACACTTGGGAGGAGGCTGAGACAGGAGGATTGCAGGTTCGGGGCCAATCTCAGCAACTTAGCGAGACCCAGTTTCAAAATAAAAATTAAAATAGGGCTGAGGGTGTAGCTCAGAGGTAGAATGCCCCTGGGTTCAATCCCCAGAACCACACACAAAAGAGAGAGAGAGAGGTGAAAGGCAGAGCAGAGAAGAGGAACAGTGACAGAGGGTGCTAACAGAGAAAGAGACAGTGAAGAGATAAAGAATGAGAGCACATATAAATCTGAATCTCATAGCAAATAGAAACAGTGCAGCCAACGAGGCGTTCTCCATTCTCCCGGCAAAGGTGACTCAGAGACTACAGAGGTTAAAGTGACCTTACAAATGTAGATAAGTTTTGTTTTTTTAAGGTAAGCAAAGGCAACCACTTTGAAATAGAAGCCCCTACTCATGTATGAAAGAAGGAAATTGGAAAATTTCATATATATATTTGGAGGCAAACCTCCTAAATGATAAAATATAGTCAAGAGAGAACACAGAACAGCGCCTTAGAGTTTGGGCTTCTAGTCTCAAGAACCAGGGTATTTGCCGACCTCACAGTATTGACTTTCTCTGATCCTCAGCTCACTGATTTGTAAAACGGGGAAAAGGTCGCTTCTACTTCACAGGATCATTGTGAGAACTAAATAACAGAATGCAGGGATGACATTTATCAAAATGCCCGACATGGACCAATGTTCAATCAATCACTGCCAGTAATGGGAGCAATTGTAGTGGCAGCAGAAGTCGTGATTTTTGTTGATCTTATTTTGCTCATAGGAGATGTGATCCCCAGAGAGAATAAATCTGCCGCCGCATTGTATACAGTAATGTGTGATTGATTATACAGAATTTTCCACAAAGTGTATTTCTCAGTTGCACAGTTTGGATTGTTCATTTGTCTTGTTATTTCTCTATCTTAGGTGACCGTCACTAAGGAAGCTTGGTCATAAGTACCCTCTGTCACAAGGGCACTTGCATCTTGCTCAAGATTCAAGATGGCAGTTTGGCTAAAATGCACCAGATGTCTAATCTATATATCACTTTGTATACAACACCTATTCTTTCAAAAGTAGTTGCAAACGTAACATTTCATGGAATGATTTAATAATGTTACATCTACTAAGATAACTTTCCCAAGCAAAATTCCAGGGAGGCCTACAGACCAAATACTGGATTAAGAGGTTTAAAAAAATGTGGGTCCTTATTCCAGATCTTCTAGTTAGTACTCCTGTGAGCCGGGATTTTCCTCACCGGAGAAGTGGGAGGGCTGACCTCACAGTGTTCCATGACTCTGCAGAGCTCCATGACACTAGATTGGTCATGAGCTTGAATGTAACTTTGAGATCGGCTCTGCTCTTCCTCATTCCTGGTGTAAATTATACACAGAGAACTTTCAAATTTAAAACTCTCTCTCTCTCTCTCTCTCTCTCTCTCTACACACACACACACACACACACACACACACACACACATGAGGGGTTGGGGGATACTGGGGCTTGAACTCAGGGGTGTTCTACCTCTGAGCTACACACCCAGCCCTATTTTATTTTTTATTGTGAAACAGGGTCTCGCTAAGTTACCATGCACTCTTGGCCTCGAACCTGCAATCTCTTGTCTCAGCCTCCCAAGTACTGGCATTCCAGGTGTGCAACATCACGCCCAGCTTAAAATCATATATACATATATATATATATAATTTTTTTTGCAGTACCGGCGATTGAACCCAGGGGCGTTCTACCTCTGAGCTACACCCCTGGCCCTATTTTTTATACTTTATTTTGAAACCAGGTCTCACGAAGTTGTGGAGCGCCTCACTAAGTAGCTGAGGCTGGCCGCGAACCCGTATCCTCTGGTCTCAGCCTCCCAAGTACTGGGATTACAAGCATGCACCACCACACTCGGCAATATATATTTTAATATTGTAAGTAAGAAAATTTGGAGAGATCTTCACTTACCCTTGAAAATCTCTCAACTTTGAGTTGCCAGGGTGGGGACACCTGGAGAAATGAGCAGGCATGGAAACCCAAGCCAGTCTGATTCATCAGTGGACTCAGAGCAGCACACCTGCAGGCAATCACCTTCTACACCTGAGCCAAGGGGGAGGTGCCACCAGGGAGAAGAAAGCCTGGGCGCTCGAGTCTCCATTGCTTTCAGGGTGGGGCGAGGAAGGGAAAGCTGTTATATTGGAAACTTCTTTCACACACGCACTCACATTTTTGGGGGGTACTAGGGATTGAACCCAGTGGTGTTCTACCTCCAAGTTATACCCCAAGCCCTTTTTATTTATTCATTTTTTATTTTGAAACAGGGTCTCACTAAGATGCTGAGGGTCTTGCTAAGTTGCTGAGGCTGGCCTTAAACCTGCAATCCTCCTGTCTCAGCCTCCTAAGTACTGGGATTACAGGTGTGTGCCACCATGCCTGGCTGGAAACTCCTTTTAATGTCTTTCCCCAATCTTCAACTCTTCTGAGTTGTAAAACCCTCCAGAGTCTCTCTTCCCCTCCTTAGCTACAAATGACGGGGCAGCCTAGGGAAGTAACTACAGCTCAAGGTCTGGGCAGGCCTGCCTATAGGAGTTTAGGCTCCATTACTTAGTTAGGCTCAAGTTAATCTTAACCTCTAAGTCTCAGGTCCCTCAACTAGATAGATAGATAGATAGATACATACATACATACATACATAGAAGACAGATAGATGATAGATAGAAGATAGATAGATGATAGATAGATAAAGATGATGATAGATTAGATAGATAGATAGATAGATAGACAGACAGACAGATAGATAAAGATGATGATAGATTAGACAGATGATAGATAGATAGATAGATAGATAAATAGATGATAGATATATAGACAGATAGATAGATGATAGATAGATATAGATAGATGATAGGTAGGTAGGTAGGTAGGTAAATAGGTGATAGATAAATAGATATAGATAGGTAGATGGTAGATAGATAGATAGATAGAGAGAGAGATAGATAGATACTTGGCCATGAGATGACTCTGAGAAACAAACAAGATCAAACGGGCCAACTAGGACAGTGTTTAGACATGCTGCACATGCTAAATAAGTATTAGCTGCTGCTGCTATAGCTATTATTGCTCTCACTGTTAGATGATGATGATGATTGTTAACTAATGGAATAAGTACTAATTTACTGCACACTTATCAAGTACTAACTCAGTACGCCACCTATAATTCTATAGGGTGTTAGTATTCAGAAAGTAGTACTATCTAGTGCACCCTGAATAAATTGACAATAGGTGGTGGATAAAAGATAATTCACCAAAGTTATTCACCTCCTTCTTCAACTCTGCACCCATTTACAGCAAGAAAAAACTGAAAGTATCCCTTAGAGCAGAACAGCACAGAAAACAGAAAGCCAACTAATTTCCTCCCGCTCTCTGGAGCTGCTTCTCCCTGTGTGGGATCCCCTGGCCACTGCGTGTGGCACGTTCGGGTTCATTTGCCACCCCTGTCTGCCACTGGTCTCGGGAGCAGTGTCAAACCTGACTCCAGATGCTGTAGCAGAAACTTCAGTGGCCACTTAGCTTAACACCTCTTTGGCAGGGCTAAAGTCAACACCACAAATTCCTATTCTACAAGCATCCTGAGCTCTGGTTTCAAATTGCCTCGCTTTCCTGAGTTAAGGACAGACTCTGGGGGCTCAGGGACCTGGAGTTGCTTACAGTCTCCCAGGCCAGAAACCTTGCTCAAACAGAGTCACTAATTTGTGGAACCTCTGTCAGTGGAGATTTCTCATAAAATAGGCCCCAAGGTCATTGTTTAATTATGGGTTTTTTCCCCAGGAAAATAAATGAAATTGTTGTTCTATTCCCCCTCTTACAGCTACCCTGTTTAATTGAAGATACCTGCAGGCATCCCAGGGGCTTAAGTGAGACCTGCCAAAACTAGTGGGGGCAAATTCCAGCTGTTGAGATAGGTGCAGGCTGCAGGCCCAGGGCCCCGTCCAAGAAGTGCCACAGGCAGGCACACCAAGCTGCACACAGCTGGGAACCAACCCTTGGGGTTTTTAAAAAGTCACCTGGCAACTATGCGCCTCCTTGCACCCTGAGATGCCGAAATTTGATATTTCCTGTTGCGCGTGGGAGGAGCAGTTGAGGTTATTTCAATAAAATGTACATCTATGCTCATTTTATTGCTAAGTCCATCTGTGTTACATAATCGTGAACCCTCCTTTCAGGTTGGGACACTGAAGGTCAGGTCAAAGGTAGCTGCAGGTACAGCTTAAGCAATCAGTGAGACCTGGGGGTGGCCATCTACCTGGGCTGCCTCTGGGCCTGAAGATGATGAAGAGATTAAGTCCTCTCATGTAATCAACCTTTCTGTCTCTCTCCCTCCCTCCTTTTACACACACACCCACACACACCTCTCCTATCAGTGAAAACTTTGATACTAAGTATTATTTCCAAGTCTGAAAACAGACATTCTGCCAGCAAAGAATTTATCCGATTGAGGTCTCTGCGGGGTGGTTAGGTCAAGATTTCACCTACTATTTGCCAACACACAGTAAAGTAACATTTCATATAAACCAAATGCTACTAACACAGCAAAGCGGCCCTCCTGCCACCTAACTCACGGTCACGGTCACGGTCACGGTCACGGGACTCAAAGTAAAGGCGGAGTCGCTTCAGACTATAGTCTCATACCTTGGCAGGAAACTGCATTTGCCAAAAGCTTTATGAAGTTTAGCTCACATTGAATATTTTATTTTAAAGAAGTAATTCAAACTGAATTTAATTCTTTTGTGTTGGAAAGGGAAGAAGAGGGTACGTCTTAAATTATTTAAAAACAGCAATGATTTTCAGACTTTCTTCCGGTCTGATTTAAGAGAACTTTTTCTTTTTTATTCCCAATGTCACTAGAGTCCTCATTGCCCCTTCGGGTCAACCTTACAAAGACTGCCCTACAGAATACAACAGTTCTGCACCTCCCTACTGCTTCCTATCCACAGAACTGTAAATTACTATTATCACTCACTATTGCAAAGAGGGGCATTCCTAAAGGAATGTTCTACACATTTATTGCAAGTTTCCTCTTTGCTACTTACTCCCTTCAGAGATTTGAAAGCGCCCCCCAAAACTATCAAGTCTAAGGTGAACCCAGGCAGGAAAAAATTCCATAGGAGTTTAGAAACACCAAACACTGCTGTCACCGCTAGAAATAATCCAACATACATTGAACTAGCATAGATGATCAAAAAAAACCTTAGAGTATTTGACCTTTGGAATTGATCTATTTCATCTTTGTATGTGTTCTTGCCTCCTCTCAAAAAAGAACTGAAAGGAGATTACAGGCATACATACTGAATACTTCAGAACACTTAAGAATGGACATCTATGGCAAAGTCAGAAGTAAGCTGATTACTCAAAAACTGGCTGCCACTACAGGTGAGCTGCAAATTTCTTTCTAACTTCCTAGCAATGAAAGCAAAGACAGCGAGCAACTTTTAATCAGTCAAGTTAGAGTTATGCCTCTATAATTATTCACAGGGCTAGGGAATTAAAATACAAAAATGGTCAAGTCAACCCAGAGGGCTGCTGGTCTTTCGTTTTTTCACGCTAGCAGAAGGACAACCTCACTTTACTACACCTCATCAGCAGGCACCGAGAGTAAATTATTGCTGCTAGTCCCACGGAATTGATTTCTACATCCACCAGGCTGTCGCCACTGCCTGGAGTACCTGTGGTTCTCAACCAGGGGCAATTTTGCCCCCAGGGGATATCTGACAATATCTAGAGACATTTTGAGCTGTCACAATCTTGGGGGTGAGATGGAGTTGCTACTGACATTTAGGGACGCTGCTAAATATCCTGGAATCCACAGGACAGCCCCGTGCCAATGCCATGCCACCACTGCTGCAAATAGTGATCTGGCCAACCTGTCAATAAGACTGAGGTTGAAAACCCTGAAGTAACCTAAGGGAGTGTGTGTGTGTGTGTGTGTGTGTGTGTGTGTGCGCGAATTTGGGTTTTAATAAAATATAGATCATTTTCCCAGTTGTAGAAATCACTGGTCTTAGTTTGCAGTTTTGCTCTTGGTTTCTCTACTAGAGAAACACATACATTAGAAGAGCTTTTGTAATTGACAGAGGAGGGGAAAAAAATGAATCCAAAGGTTTGTTCCAGATCCTGGATATAATGACGAAGGAATTTCAAAGTAGGAGGTCTTTAGGTCATAGTTATGGGACAGCAGAGCAAGTCTACCTGAATGTGTTGTGCAAAGCTGGGCATTGCTTAAAAAAACTGGAAGCCATCCCATCTCTGAACTGAATCTGAACAAATGAGCCTCGCCAAAGAGAATGTGTTTTACAGCAACGATGGAAGAACTGCTGGAGAGCAAGAGAGAGTAAGCAGATGGAAAGAACACCAAAGGAAATTGAGACATCGCCATCTGATGATATCATTGGATTTGGACAGCGAGCCGCATGCCTGAGCGCCTCCAGCTCTGGCCTGCTGGATGCAGGTGCAGCCGGGGGCGCCCCCCAGTGCCCCTCCAGCTGGGTGGCTTTCTCCCTTGCCAGTTGCTTCTCTTGGTGTTGGAAGGCCTGGGCTCATCCTGGTGTCCCACACAACACAAAATTTAATGTGACAGGCTATAGAGACGGTTCTAGTTTATCATGCCCATGTTTCTATTCTTCTCTTTCCTTTCTGATGTCTCCAGTCTTCCAGATATGGAAAGGCCGCTCCTGATGGTTAAACTAATAATGAAACTTTGCTCCTCTCTCACCTGCCCTAGTAATCACCATAGTAATCCATGGCAACATAAAATCAGACCATTCAAGATTTGGGTTACTTCTGTACAAGGTCACCACATGTTTTTATGAAGCTGATAAGCAGTCATCCTACACGACAATGTGATTGGCAGATGTCACATGTTTGTGTTCAGTGAAAGGGTGAACTAAGAACTATCAGGAGTTCCTACGAGGTCTGTCTCTGCTTCAACTAGGAGACAATTTATGGGGAAATACAAACATCTTGGTGGACGTGGATACGGAGAGAAACTTCATCAATGTCGACTCGAGGCTGCTCATCCAGAAAGGAATTAAGCTGAAGGCAGCCTGTGAGCCATCTGTGAGCAAAGTCTCCTCAGAGGGTCTCTGGGAAAGTGATTAAATGTAATCGTTTATACACATGCTTTTAAATCAACTGATGTGTTAATCCTAGTGAATTTTTCTTCCTGCATTAATTTCTGAACTCTACAAAGTCAGACTTCATTGGTCTCCTTTGAGTTATTTTATGTATTTCATTGTCTTCTGAGGAAAGCTCTTTTATTAAATCTATAATTTATTTGTTGTTAATTCAACTAGCACTTTTATCCAGTGTATAACTCTTTCATAGCTCTCTCTTAAAATAGTAATATAGATAGGATAATAGATAATGATATATATTTATATGAATAATAATTCAAAATAGAAATTATATATTAATATAATATATATGTCACTTATAAATATATAATAGCTATATATACATATATATGACCCTACATATCTATTGTCCAAAGGCACTAACAAATAAAAAAACGAAAAACCAGGATTACTCTTAGCAATATGAACTCTGATTTTAAATAAATGGAAGAAACAAACCTGTTCCCATGTGAAAACTGGCTTCAACTGCCATGAAAGTCACTTCTCTAAGCCTAACTGGCTCATAAAATACTTTCTAATAGATTTTCTGGTTTTGTTAATCCTGCTTATCATATATCGGAACTAATTTGAAAGGCATTACTAATACCCATCTTTCAATGAAATATTTTCCAAAGCTATCTCAAAACCACATGAATTTGATGAGGACTAAAATATCAATTTGCTAACAAATGTAGGCATATATATACTACATGTGGGGCTGATATGAAACCCATGACTATGTTCTGTCCCTGTGATCAGTAGTGCTGTCTCCGGCAGCTCTTAAAATAGGCCATGTTTAGATAGAACCTTCAAGACCTCAGTTAAAAATAACAGGACTGCAAACCCATTGGCAGCCCAATGATCTCGTGTGACCTCTTTGCCAACAGCAACTGTGGGTGTGCCCAGGTGAAATGGTGAAGAGGTGGGGCTGGGAGTGAGGGAGGAGGAAATGCAGCTGTTTGTCTTTCTACTGAGAAAAGGAAAAGCCCTCCCAGATTATATATGTTTGGTTTTACTGGCTATCATTATCTTAGTCACTATGACTGCAAACGCTATTAGCAGTTAAAATGTGCGTTACGTTATCTGGTGCTTTTTAAAACCTCATCAAACCATTTATCTTCTTGATTTCTCATAGCAACAAGTTCTGATGGAAATATCCACATCTGTCTCAATTGTGCTTCTGTGAGAGGATTTACAATTGATTTAAAGTGTCTGGAGGGAGAGGGGATGATCCCATCCTGTACCTACAGAATTAAAATGTGCAGAAAACTCACACCACTATTTTTCTCATTGTATCATGAAATTGCCAAACAAATATAAGCAGCACATTTTCAAAGGAATGAACTTACTTTCGGTGCAAATAGGACAGCATCCTTTTCTGTTGAGAATTTTACCCTAATCAGGAAAAAAACAAACAAAAGGTTAATGCTAAGAAACAGGGTCTGCTGAGGACAAATCTCTTTTTTAAATATAATACCAGATACAAATGAAATCAGTCCAAGCTATATTTGAACTCGATGCCTAAATTTTGATGATGATGGGAAGATAAAGTTTCAAGTATCGGATTCTAAGGCCAGGCAAAGTCATCCAGAAAGCTTTCCTGTTGTATCTTCAGAGAAACGGGACACCCAAAGCACTCGTTGGTGTGAGTTTTCTCACATGGAGGGAGTTTTCACTGATACCCAAGTCAACCCCTCTGGAGACCAAGTGCACACATGGGAAAGTGGGAATTACCTGTCAACCCGTCAATCCATCCATGGCCTTCTCTGTCTTTGCCAGGTGGAGAAGCCCAAACAATAACTATGATCCAAGCACAGAACTCATTGGTCCTACAGATTAGGGTGTGCTAGACATCAAATTCAGCCAGACTTCTTCCTTCAGAAAGTGTTATGCTATCCATGTTTAGTCACTGTTAGACAGTCAGTGAAGCTGAGAGTTCTGAGATGCTGAGTAATCTTCCATTACCTTTCTGGAAATACAGAGCAATGCTCTACATTGCCTGTCTTTTGTCAGTTTTTAAATACATGACATTTAAAGGAGAAAGCATATTCTCAGGACCCGTATCAGAAAATGACACTGTCTTATCTCTGACTCAGTGGTTAATCACAGAGAAATGTGGAAGAGATTAACATTTAGAGAGAATTTGCTATATAACAGACACCCTCCTAGATAATTTACTGATGTTACCTAACAGTGGGTTGGTTATAAGGATTTAAGCAGTTAATACTTGTAACACACTAAGGTTTAATGGATATTAGAGATTGTTATTATAGTTATTAAAATGCACAAGAACCTTATGAGCTGTGTATTTTTCACGCGACATGGGGTTGGTAGAACCCAATATTAAACCTGATTTTGTTTAACCCTAAAGGCCATGCTTTTTCCAGTGCAGATATTTATCCTCTGTAGTTCTTTATCTTTAAGACAATTTAACATTTATTGAGTATCTGCTGTGCACTGGACAGAGCGTGATGCATTCCTCAGACTTTATCTCATTTAAACTTCACAGCAACACTCCAAGTGCAGATGACATTCCCCTGTGTACCGGGAACTAAGAGAACAGAGGCCACAGAGGTTCCCAAGGCCACACAAGGGCACTCAGCTCACACGCTGCCTGTTCACTGCTGGCCAGTTACACCAAGAGCAGGTCTTGATATTTCAAAAACAAACAATTACACTGACTTTTAAAATGCTGGCTAATTATTGAAGAACCAGATCTCAATCACGTTCATGGTTTGCATCCAGACCTAAAATGGTACATTAAAAGCTACAATGACTTTGGATCAGACTTCAAATTCAGCTTCATTCAGCCATCCCATGGTTTGAGGGCATCGCAACATATTCTCATTGTCTAGAGCTTTGTTATCTATTTCTATTTGGCATACAGGTCTCCTTTAATTTCTCATGACTAAAAGCCATTGAAGACAAAGCCAAATGAGGTCAGCTCAGGCCCACTGAGTGACGTCCCCAGGAAGATGGAAGAAGGCACTCTATCCCAGCAGAGCAGAGCTGGTTAAAGCCAGATCCCTAATCAAAGTGACTTGATTCCCTACCTCAGTGTCTCACAGAAACTGCCATCTCCCCTCTATGAGAAACCAAAGTGGTGCTGGTTGTAGCACTAATGTAGGTGGGAAATAAATCAAGTGCAGGAGGTGAGGTCTGAAAGGCTGAGGCGCGTGATTAGCTGTGAGTTCTGGATGCATCGCAGGCTCTTCTGTGAGACGGTCTGGTCACAGCACCCACCTCAGAGGAAAGGACTCAGAGTTAAACGGCATTAGTTCTGTGACCACAGAGAAAGTCTGTGCCATCATATGTTGGAGATGCTAAGATGACAGTGTGATGACAACCTGAGCTAGTCCCTACTGGAACCTTCGGAGTCTCTGACACTCCTTTACCCCTGGGGGAGTGTCCGGCGAGGGCAGAATCCAACAACAGAAAGAGATGTGTGGATATTAGAAGTAGCATTTAGTTTTCACAAAAACTCTAAAAAGGCATTTAATATTCTGCCTATTTTTTCAAATTTAGAAATCAAGGCTCACATGGTTCATGGTTATGAATCTATTTAAGTGTTGGGACTGATATTTTTTTTCTTTACATGTATTTTTTCTTTTTTATATACTTTTATTGATGTGTTGTAATTACACATCATAGCGAGGTTCAAAGTGATACAAATATACGTGCACAGAGCACTTGGTTCGTTTTCCTCCCAAGCCCACCTCTCTGCCCCCACCTCCGGTACATATTAGAGATTGGTAGTGATACTTTCACATATGGGCATAGCATTATTTGAACTGTTCCCCTCATCAATTCTCTTTTTCCCCTCCCCACCTCTGTCCCCCAACTCCCTTTCCTCATGCAAATGAGATCATAGTGTATTCTTTTGTTTCTGGCTTCTTTCATTCAACATAGTATCTGTCAGATTCATCCTGTTGTGCTAAATAGCAATGGGTCATTCTTTACATTGATGTGTAGTATACTACTTTTAATATGTTATAATTTATTAATTCATTTCAGTTTGATAGACATTTAGGCTGTTAGGAATAAAGTTACCATGAATATTGAGAGAGAGAGAGAGAGAGAGAGAGAGAGAGAATGATGTATGGCAGCCAGGAGGGATAAGGAGGCTATATCTTCTTTTTTTTCTTTGAATTCCCCAGGCAGTATAGAGGAGGAAAAGTAAGTTTTTAAAAGGCTCTTTATGATAGAGCTAAGCTATCTTCCAAAGACCTCATGCTGGCCTCTGAGAAGGGAAAGTGTGAACCAGAGGATCATTTGGAAAGATGCCTAGAAACAGAAAGGTGGTCCCCCTCCCTGAGGCAGGAGCCCCGCAAGATGTGGAGGGGGTGGGACTGGAGAAATGGATGTGCTTGGCCGCGAATGTGGTCCACAAAGAAGGAACGTTAATGAGATGCTGGTGACATAAAGAGTGTTGACCCCCCTGCAGCAAAGGACAATGAAAACCATCAACCCTGCCACAAGTGGCAGAACTCAAGCGAAGCTGGAAACTCCACCGCGGCCTGCTGAGGCTAGTTACTTGAGCCACCAGCTTGGCACCGCATCCTGTTTTTGTCTTGTAGAATAAGGAAGCCCATTATTACTAACATGTGCTGCAAGAGTTCATTAGCAGCAAGGGTTCCCCGAGGACTGGCATAAATGATGTGATCCCATTTTTCCCAATGAATATTTATAAGCAGACCATATTCAAGTCTACTTATTGTATCTCTCTCTCTTTTTTCTTTTATGGGAGGTTTTCAGTTTTATGTCTGAGGCTTTTTAAAGCAAGACTAATTAGGGTTTTTTTTTCTTTTTCTCTCCCTCCTTTATTCAGTTGTGCAACAGCAACAGCTGTTGTTTTTTGTGCCTCATTTGGCACTCAAGTAAAAACAGCAACTTTTTGTTTATAATAATAACAGATGTGAATAAAATTAAGAGCTGTCTATAACAGAGAAGAGAGGACATGTCCTGAATATATGGATATATTATTTTTCATTCACTGGAAGGTATTGAATAGGTTTGACATTTTCTTCAAATGCACAAAACCTTGAAAGGTTTCAAGTTGCTGAGGTGAATTCAATGAAGCTAAGGCTTTAGGAGATAATGGTTGCTTTATCTGACACACTGGATTATGGGTGTTTGAAAAGAGATATTTCCATAAGGACGCTATTTCCATCTGGGTTACAATGGAGGCTAGGGTCAGAGAGAGAAAATTTCAGCAAGGGCCTGGGCTGCTGTGAGGCAGAAAAAGCCCCTTGGGGAATTTATTAATAAACAACCACATATTGCTTTGGCTATGAGAAGAAAGCTGTGATTTGAGAAGGAAGAAAAGGGAGAAGGCAAACTATGATTATTATGTTAAACAGAAAACCCAGCAAAGAAAAACACAGGAGCAGACCTAACCAGAGTTGGAGAGATTTTTTTTTTTTTTTTTTTTTGCGGTACCGGGGATTGAACCCAGGGGCGTTCTACCTCCTCGCTACACCCCCGGCCCTACTTTTTATACTTTATTTTGAAACCGGGTCTCACAAAGTTGCAGAGGGCCTTCACTAAGTAGAGAGAGAGAGAGAGAGAGAGAGAGAGAGAGAGAGCTGAGGCTGGCTGCGAACCCGGATCCTCCCAAAGTACTGGGATTGCAAGTGTGCGCCACCACACCCGGCTGGAGAGATTTTTTAAAAGAGCTGGAAGAAAGCATTAAGAAGTAGGAGAATTGGGACAAAACCAAGACAACAGACATCTTCACACACGGCTAGACTCTGGATGGAAACTGCAAAAAAGAAGGCGCAAGCTTTGCAAGGGGCGTTTGGTTATTCTGAACTGTGAAAACTTCGGGAGATCCGGATTCTGAGTTCCGAAGATGGCATGCAACCATGCCACACACAGAGGCTTTCGCAACACACTAGGGTAAAGAGAAAGTCAACCTGCATTCCAAACATACCTGCGGGCAGCTGCTGATGGGAACGCACTGCTTTTTGCGGCACTCCGTCCTGCCTTTCACACAAGCACAGATGGTGCAGTTGACAGAGGACCACATCTCCCCATCCTGCAGAACACAGCGTAGGATTCTGTTATCAGCTGATTTCTCCATTGAGGAAATCAGGTCTTATCCTGAGTCAGGGACACCAGCCTTAGACTAAATGACTCTATGTGTCTATCTACATTTAATCAATTTAAGGTAAAGGTTAGGGAGGATTTCAGTGTGTGTGTGTGTGTGTGTGTGTGTGCGTGTGCGTGGGTGCACGCGTGCACCTGTGTTCTACCTCCAAGATGTAAAAATTCTGGTGTCTCTAAATAAGTCATATTTTCCTCTTGCTCCTCATGCATTGTGCAGTATGGATTTTTATAGATGACGAAATAACAAAAACCTAATTTTCATCTTTTTGATAGAACTAATTTTTTTTCCAGAACTGGGGATTGAACCCAGGGGCACTCTACCTCTGAGCTATACCCCCAGCCCTATTTTTTATTCTTTATTTTGAAACAGAGTCTCACTATGTTGCAGAGGGCCTCACTAAGTAGCTGAGGCTGGCAGCGAACCTGCCTTCCTCCTGTCTCAGCCTCCAAACTACTGGGATTACAAGCGTGCACCACCACATCTAGCTAAAATGTTTAATTTATCACAGGCACCAGTAGTGAATTGAGATGTCCAGAGGTGATTAGTTGATTCCCAGATGTGCTATGGTTCCAGACCACACTATACATGAAAGAACAAAGGTTAATTCAAATGACTCCCAGTGCCCAGGCAGATTCCTGATCAATGATCAGAGATCAGCGAGCCACTTGAAAATGCAGAGGACAAAGAGAAGACTGCAAGAGCTATGCATACCTTGTCGCTGCCTGGCTGGCACTCTCCTCCAAGAAGGTAGCACTTCTTTAGGACACATTTCCTAGACTAGGCCCTCGCTCAGATAGAAAGAGCTACTAGAGGAATTTCTTTGGCTCATTATATTTATTCTCTGCAATTTCCAAATGCTCAGCCAAAACAGAACAGGCAGATATGTGTAACCCATCCTTGTGGGTTAAAAAAAAACACACGGAGAAGAGAGTTGGGCCTAAAGAAATAAAACAGAATTCCTTCCTGGTCTTGTTGATCCAGAAAAGCAAGTTCACCTTGAACATTCTCACCTGAATGCCTTCCAAATGAGAAAATTTCTCTTTGAAAAGGAGTCTTTGTGGAAAGCTCCTAAACGTATCAAACTAAAGATCCATCAGGATGTTGACAAGAGTCATCATTTTGACAAAGGTCCCAGAACATCCCCAACTCAATGGGATGCTCCTGGACGTTTGGCTACCCACAACTGCACCATCCATGGGTGATGTTCAGCTCAGCCCCAATCACTGGTTAAAAACCTTTGGAAAGGGCAATAATGCTTTACAGGTTTGGACTATTCCAGCCAAAATAAAGCTAAAGAAAAACATTATCTGAGCAGTTGCTTCTCTGTCCCTATTTGCCCTTGATTCTAAATATATAAACATATATGATACAATAATAAAAATGAATAATTATATATATAGCTGTATGTATAAGTATATATAAATTATGAAATAATCCAAACTGTACCATGTGTGAAACTTTTTAATAATCAGTTCCCATGAGCTTGGCTCATGACATACCCGGAAGATCTTGTTTCCAAACTTGCACACTTTGACATCTTCCGGGGGCACTCGTAGGAGGCACTCTTCACAACAGGCCTCCTTGCCTCTATCACAGCTGCCGGGGTGAGAGCACTTCTTTTTACATACCACGGTAGAGTCCTGGGGGCCCAAAGGTAAGCTAGAAGTTAAAAATGACTTTCACCTTTACCAAACATCCTACCTGGCCTTCCTTTCAACAACACACAACTAACTGCTCTAAAACTTGTTCTGTTGGTACCATATTTTAACATGCTGCAATAAATCTTTCATTCACTTCAGAATGCTACTTGATTCATATCTGGACTAGAATAGGAGAGCTATGAGGAGTGTGGTACACACTCCCTACCTTCCAGTGGTTTACAACCTCGTCTCTAGACTGAGGTCCTTCAGCCAGAAAGAGGCAAGAAAGCCCAGCTCACTAAGGGTTGACCTGTCTCCTTCTTCCTGCCTTCTGCCTCTTTCACATTCTACACTAACAGAGCTCTCTTGGGACTACTCTTCTGCTTTATGTTAAATATTTGGGGATTTAACAATAAAGGCAGAGATTTGGGATCAAAGAGTAAAAATTAAGAGTTAACACACCACCTCAAGATGAAATTGCTCAAGTGTGTTCTGTGTTCATAAAGGAACAGAATGAATGATTCTGAAACTGGACCTGGGTTTCTAGAGCTCTACTGTAAAAGATGTGAGACCTTGATCAGGCCATGTAACCTCTGGAGATGACAGGTTTATATCTGTAACTTAAAGGAATATGGCTTGATTTCTGAAAAAGTGCTTTTCTACCTATTAAACTTTCTCAGGTTGACTGTTCATTTTAAACATAAAATGGCACATAGAAATTATTATAAACTAGCCGGGCGTGGTGGCGCACGCTTGTAATCCCAGTACTTTGGGAGGCGGAGACTGGAGGATCCGGGTTCGCGGCCAGCCTCAGCTCTCTCTCTCTCTCTCTCTGTCTCTCTGTCTCTCTCTCTCTCTCTCCTTAGTGAGGCCCTCCGCAACTTCTTGAGACCCAGTTTCAAAATAAAGTATAAAAAATAGGGCCGGGGGTGTAGTGCGGAGGTAGAACGCCCCTGCGTTCAATCCCCGGTACTAAAAAAAAAAAAAAAAAAAAAAAAAAAAAAAAAAAGAAATTATTATAAACTAATTCATAAATTGGAAAAAATTAATTCTTTGTCAAACTGCATATCTTGACTTCTAGTTTGAGCAAAAGGCACTTGGAAGCTCTCAAATACTACATACTTCACTATAGATCCCCCCGCTGTAGCTCTTCACCCACTGTTGTGTGCCTAGCAATGGGTTAAGCAATGAGAACAGAGTTGAATGAATGTACTTCTGTCCTTAAGGAGCTCATAGTGTAAGATGAAAGATAATCTTGTAAACAAATAAACTGCAATAAAATGTGCTAAACTGAAATAGCAAACATGGAGAGGTAGCAGAGAAGAGGGAGTGACTGCCCAGCTAGGTCGGGAAAGCCTCTCTAGAAGTAGTGTCTGAGACAGGCCACTGTGGGTGAAGAGGGGTTGGCTAATCGAATTTAAAGAAAGTGAGGACACTGCAGGTAGAGAAGTGATTGGATTTGGAGGCATGAAGATCTGTACCCGCCCTGGAAATCGTGAGAAGCATTCAATCCAGATGCTGGAGAAGGAAGTTCTAAGCAGACAGAAAACAATACTGATTACCCCAAATGCTTGCAGCCTGATTCTTTAAGCATCCGCTCTGCAAAAGTGAATTCATACTCTGATAAACCAGCCTCTTAAAGGAAAACTATTCATCACATTACTATTCATTATTTCTCAGTGATAATTGCCTGGGAACAGACAGTGCAGCCCTCACCCAGCCACCCCCTGAAGTGGTGCATGGTACCTAACAAAGCCTGCCCAGGTAATCAAGACCTTCTGAACTCTGATCCCAGCTACTGACTCATCTCTCCTTCTCCAGCTCTTTAGCAAATAAAAACAAAACAAGAATGACCATCACCCCAAAAAATATATTATTCTAAACTCGTGTCACACAGGTGTTTGGGTTAACTTGCTAATGAATGATCTTAAAGCCCTCCCTGAGAAATGCTTCTCTTCTTGGTTCCAAATAAAATTTGCTGCATAAGTATGGCCTTGAATGTGTGATGTGGCCCTTTGACATCACACTGGAGCTGCAGAATTCTCCCTTTAGTGGGAATTAAGGCTTCCAGTGGTCTTCTGGGAAACCTGCACACTGGCTTAACTAAGACATGGTACAATGAACAACATAAATACTCCCTTTTCCAAACTGCCAGGTTTATCTTTGTGATGAACTGTAAATCCATGCTGTTCTCTTTTCTTGAATGTGATTAAAGCCATTTTCAATGCCAGGTGTGCTATGGAATTCATTTTGGATAATTAGAGCCAGAGACCACTGCCACGTGTGTCTGTCTGATGTTAGAGAATCCCCAGGACAGCCCTTCGGAGTGTGTTTCTCACCACCAAGAGCTAACTTGCTGGCCCTCATAAGAGGACAGTGAGTTAAAATGTGGGTCCTATGTATGAACTTCTTTGTGACCCTGAATATGATTTCACTTGTAAAATGGCATCAATAATGCTTCCTTCTGCTAAAGAAAATGCTACCACCTAGGGCTAGAACACTAAAGCCCCAAACCCCTGTAACTGCTATGCCACAGGCCCTCAGAATTGCCTTACCCTGCAGGTGCATGATGTGCAGTTGTCATAGAGAAATGAGGATCCATTGTCATAAACATCACTGCGAAAGAGGCAGCTCCCAAAAGGAAGGTCAAACACTTTCCTCTGACCTAGAGGGAAGCAACAGCACCATGTAAGCAAGACAGAAGCCAGGGATGTCTCATTAGATCATCAACAATTACATCACAGGACCATGAAACATTCTCACAAAACCAGGTAAATCTGATGCACAAAAATAGAGCCTTGGGTCAGATGTGCCCAGCAGATCCCTAGGAATTGTAAGAGAGTCACTGTCTAATAGAGTCCAATTCCACAGTGAATCTTGTAAGTTCCACAAATCATTATTACATGTCCACCATAGTGAACCAAGATGTCTTAGACATAAGCTGTCCTCATGGAGCTCATATCCCACTGGGAAGACAAAACCACAAAATATCATTTCAATACAGCAACAGAGTATGTTCTGCAAATAAGCCCTCCTGGGCACTGTGGAGACAGGACGTCACAGAAGACTTCTTGGATCATGTGATACCTGAGCTATATCTTAAAGAACAAGTAAAATTATCCCCAAAAGTGGATGTTAGAAGGAGGATGGGTGGAGGAAGGAGTCAAGGCATCTCAAGGACTAGAATTAGCAAAAAGAACTAACAGAATAGCATCTGTTATGGTCTAGACATCTGTGTCCCCACAAAATTCATATGTTGAAACCTAATCACCAATGTGATAGTATTCGGAGGTAGGGCTTTTGAGAGATGATTAGGCCATGAGGATGCAGCCATTATCAATAGGATTAGTGCCCCTAAAGAAGAAACCCATGAGAGACCCCTTGACCCTTCAACCATGCAAGGACATAGCAAGATGGTGCCATCTATGAGCTAGAAAGTGGGCCCTCAACAGACACAGAATCGGCTGGCGCCTCGATCTTAGACTTCCCAGCCTCCAGAACTTCGAGAAAAACACTTCTATTGTTTGAAACATTCCCAGTTGATAGTATTTTATTATAGCAGCCAGAACAAATTAACAGAGTCTCAGTTAAGAAAGTACATAAAGGCATAAACTAACTCAAAGGGCACAGAGAGGCAGAATCCAGCTTCCACATGCAAGGTGCAACCTCAGATAGGCACAGTATATCTGCAGAATTATCTTGGTTTTCCCTGATGTGAGGATTGGATTGACAGTCAAAAGGGCCAAAAAGTAATCCCAAGAAAGTAGTATAATCTATTTTCCCTTTTCTTTCAACATTTGAGTTTCTACTCCCTGAAATGCATCAAACCATGTCTAAAATGTTTCTTTAATTAAGGATTAAGTTAAGAAATCAAGGATTCATGAATACTGATCAAGTTTACATCTACATCCCTCTTTCTTTTCGGAAAAAAAAAGGTAAATAATCTCTATCAGTAAGCCCAATGAATCGTTAGAAAAACCTAAAAACACATATTAAGTACAGTTTTCAGAATTAGAGTTATTAAAAATACCATTAGTAGAAGTCAAGAAACAAATGCTATTTTCTTATCAGAGTCAACCCTAAGGTTAGGACACAGTATAGATACAGAGCGAAATGATTAATTTGGCTCTTACCATGAGAGGTAAATGTGTTGGTCTTCAAAAGATACAGTGAGTTATAATTTTGTCGCACACATGGGATTCCTTGTGACCTTGAGTATTATTTCTTCTGGCCCTGCTAACATCACTCATAAAATGGCATCTGCAATGCCACTGCATCATATCACCACTTCCAGCTGCAGGGCTACTATTAAAGTATATAACCAAAACCCTACCCAGGAAAAAATCTAGCAGAATGATTGTTGGTTTTTTTTTTTTTTTTGTGGTACTGGGGATTGAACGCAAGGGCGTTCTACCTCTGCGCCAAGCCCCTGGCCCTATTTTTTTTTATACTTTATTTTGAAACCGGGTCTCACGAAGTTGTGGAGGGCCTCACTAAGGAGAGAGAGAGAGAGAGAGAGAGGGAGGGAGGGAGGGAGACAGGGAGTGAGAGTGCGAGAGAGCTGAGGCTGGCCGCGAACCCGGATCCTCCGGTCTCCGCCTCCCAAAGTACTGGGATTACAAGCGTGCGCCACCACGCTGGGCCAGAATGATTGTTAATATCTCAACTAACACGTGTCCTGAGTCTCTTGAAGTTCCTAAGAACTTACAGACTAAATTAGAGGATTACCTTCAAAATATAAAACTCAACCTTTACCTAAGTATCTCTCTAGTGTCCCTCTAGGTGTACTCTGAAATATCAGAAAGCTGTGAGCAGCTAAGTCACATACTGTAATCGCTTCTGTCAAATCACATCTGAGTTTTAGGACATTAGTGTATAAGAAATATCCCTAAACAGTTTTATTTTTGTATTTGCTATAAAAATGATGGTGAAATCACTTTTATCTTCTTATGTATCCATCAGATATATTTCTGTCCTTTAAGAAGTAAAAATATCTCTGCTTCAGCTAAGTATTTTTTTATTGTAATAGCCTAGTTTGTGTTTTTCCTATCCTTTATCTATATGTGCTTCAGGTATCCTCTGCCTTTTGCCTTTTTGGCAAAGGCAGAGGATAAGTAAATAGATCCAAAGTTTTATGTAAAAGCGTTCTTCTCTACCAATCAAAATGCTTATTTTTCATGGCTGAGATTCACATTTCCTTCCCAGAGGCCCTTTTGCCTCTTAGAACAAATGTCCCCTTCCACTCTTCCCACACCTGTGTTTGTATTATCATTACTGTACTCAATATTGTTGCATAGGTGGCTGGACAGACAGATGAATCGATTGAATGATTCATCAATTGATTGAACAGATTTTTCAACATTTTCATCCCCCTGAACAAATGTGGCCAGTAGCTTAAATTATCCCTCACTAAAATGTAAATTTTACCTAAAATTATGCATCGAAAGCTCTTAGCACAGCACTTGGCACTCATCTACCTCCCCCAACAAATGGCAGATGTTAACCGCTATCATTATTAGTAGTGATATAATTCAAATACAATCCTGGCTGTGTCACACTGAGAGGTGTGTTGGGTGGGTATCACTCTGCACAGGCTGCTCTCTAACAAGACTCTTCGCTAAGAAGAAGAAAAGCAAGGAAAGGCGTACTGAGATGCAAAAGGCAGAGGTATGTCACTTGTAGGAATCCTGGTCAAGGGAAAATTTAAGAGCAAATCAGTACCAAATCAGCTAAAAGTCTAATTAGACCAAGACCTCAGCATCCAAAAAGCATCCTAACATTTGCTTTATTTTCCTTCTTCCTTTTGTTGTGTGGATATGTTTCTTTTCATCGTCAAAGAACACAAAATCTTACCTTAATCCCAAAGTCATCGTGGCCCAACTTAAGATAAATCATCCAAGGGACTCGTGGACAGCCTGATTTAAGCCATTTCCACATCATTCCACTTTGGTTTAGCCCAACCAAAAAAAAAAAAGCTCTCATTTGGGGGAATTATGATTTTTAAGTTTCTCAAAACTCACTGTTCCTTTTGTAGTCCATCTTAAAACCACAAGTGATCAGGAGAATCTGCATTCAATACAGCAGCCATTGCTCATGTGGGAAACGTCTAAGCTGGCTTAGCATGTCCAGGGCATCAGCTTCAAAGCCTTAATCAAGCCTACTTATCTTAGGGGCCATGTCCCAGCCCACTTCCTCTGTGATAGCTTTCCAACAGTACTTCCACACAACCCCCAGCATGGCGATTTCCACCACACTGAGCTAGCTAGCTTTACTCCAGGGGCACGAATACATGTTGGAGACCCACAAAGCACACATGTATGTGCAAATGTCTTTAATCAGGTGTGTCCAAACAAGTCTCCTTTGTTCTTCTAATTATGTCACATTTAAAAAGTGTGTGTGTGTGTGTGTGTGTGTGTGTGTGTGTGTGTGGGCATGTGCATATAACAGAAAGGCAAACATTGTTTCATATGAAATGATAGTATAATCCCTCAAAAGGGAGAAAACTTAGTTTAACAAAATACTTTTATTGGCCAGTTTGGTTATTAAAAAATCGGCTTCAGGGTATGGCTGTGCTAATGTGCAAATGAGAAAAATAAATCAACTGGATGCTTTGGAGTTGGGGAGAGCAAACCATGAAAGAAAGAAGAGAGAATTCAAAGGATGTGGGCAGTAAGGAAGAGAAGGCTGGAGCCCAAATAGCAAAGACGATTGGTGAAAATTTCCCAAAAGCAAAATAATTAAGACTTTTTAAGAGTGAAGGAGCTTAATATTCCATTTTATGGTGTTCACCATGCTTCGTAAAATAATCACCATTATTGGCTGCAAACCTTCCATGAAATTGGCTAAACAGGCCTTGATTCAGTGGGACTGTAGGACTTGAAAAGGCTAGGGGTGAAGTGTCTCTGAAAGGAAAAAATGATGTTAAAAAAAGAGTTTTAAAAAAAGAGAACAAAACGAAGATCAAGAGAAACAGCCAGAGGTGATTAGAGACAATATGAGAGTCCCAAAGATTCCTGGAGATTCTAGAGGATACTTCCTTCTCAGTACAATAAAATTGATAATAGCACCTACATAACACACAGCAGCTGTATTTTCAGTTACTATATTTCATCACTTCTTGAAAAAATTAAATGAAAAAAGTGCATTAAGTGTCTATAGTAGGGTGCCTAGGCCATACTAAGTGCTCAATAAGAAAGCGCTCATACTCTCTTCCTCTTGACTTTTATTCATTGTTCCCTTCCAAACATCTCATTTCCTGGCATGTCATCCTCCTGTGAGCTTTCTACAGTAACACTAGTCTATGTTCTTCCGTGCATTTACTTCAAATGCCTTTAACATGTGTTCTTACCAAGTAAGAACCTGCCCAATTTAAACAGAGTTTCTTCAATACTGTTCTCACCTCTTGGGGCCATTGTCCCAAGTGGCCTAGTGTACAAGGTTCCAGATACAAGGGAAGACGAGAGAGAAACCTCTGTGGAGGCCTCAGATGAGAGCTGAACCCTGTTTACACCTTCCTCTTGAGAGATTAGAGGAGCATTTGTCTCTAAGGAGCCATGAAACAGGACAGCTTCAGAACCCCAAGATGACAAAGTGCATAACACTCTCAGCAGAAACTTTGGAGCAACTCGCATTGTTCTTTGACCTGAAAGTAGTCAACTCACCCAAACATTTAGGGCAGCACTGTCCTGGGGGTGTGTGACTAAGGTGCTGGGGACAAGAGAGAATGGGACAGACTTCTCTCACGCACTGTGTCCTGCCTCCCTAAGAAAAAAGAAAGAGAGAAAAAAAAAGCACATTTAGAAAAGTCAGTGCATATAGATTGTACAACCAAGATATCTGGAATAAACCTAAGGCCCTTCCCTAAGATAAGGTCCCTGGGGTGACTGCTCAGGTTCACGTAATTCCCCCCAAGCATCCTTTTATCTTCCCTGTAGGCCTTACAAAGTGCAGCTGCAAAAGGACTGCCCCCCCCAGAGATGCTCACTGACAGCACTGCCTCCGCTGCCCCCCACCACCTTTACTTTTTCCTTCTAGATCAGCTGGAATAGGCAGGGAAACAAACCATCGCAACTTGCCTAGGATTTGAGATGTCCAGTACTAAAACCAGGAGAGTTTCACGCAAACCAGGACAAGTGGACCAAACTAAAATGTCACTGCCTCTCCTACCACCCAGCCCCCAAGCAAGCAAAAGAACCCTCTGGCATTTAATGAGACTTTTCCTCCTTCTTCAGACATCCATTCATCCATCCATCCATCTTCTTTTTTTGTTGTTTGTTTTGTACTAGGGATTGAATCCAGGAGCATTCTACCTTCAAGCTATACCCCCAGCCATTTTTATGTTTTATTTTGAAACAGAGTCTCGATAAGTTGCTGAGAGCCTTACTAAGTTGCTGAAGTTGGCCTTGAACCTGTGACCCTCCTGCCTCAGCCTCCCAAATACTGGGATTACAGGCTGCACCTCCATGCCTGGCTCTGACCCCCATCTTTCTGTAGTTCCTGCAGACATCTGCCCCATGAAGGCTTCATTCTGGGCCACAGTTTTTTTTTTGTTTGTTTGTTTTTGCGGTACCGGGGATTGAACCCAGGGGCGTTCTACCTCTGCGCTACACCCCCGGCCCTATTTTTTATACTTTATTTTGAAACCGGGTCTCATAAAGTTGCGGAGGGCCTCACTAAGGAGAGAGAGAGAGAAAGAGAGAGAGAGAGAGAGAGAGACAGCGAGAGAGCTGAGGCTGGCTGTGAACCCGGATCCTCCGGTCTCCGCCTCCCAAAGTACTGGGATTACAAGTGTGCGCCACCACGCCCGGCCTGGGCCACAGTTTGAAGGTGTCACCAGAACAGCCCAACCAACGAAGAAGTGGCTGATTCCTTGCAAATGGATGCTCTGAAAGCCACTGTTCAGAAGAACCCTTTCACTGGATTCAAACAAACTAAATCTGCTTCTATTAACTAATCATAAGGTTATGATGATTGATATTGGATAAACTGGCAGCGCCTTAGAAGCCTACGGAAGTTTTGGAAACTTTGAATATTTTTCCTACTTCCTCGTTCTCATTCTTGACCCTCTCTGTCCCTCAGCACCCCTTACCTCTGGCACCCCTTCTTTTTAACTTTATCATCGCTCCCTTTCTCTGCCCATTAGTATCTCAACTCTCTCCAGAATGCCAGATGCAGCCTCCCCCTCTTATCCTTACCAAGAAGCCTGCCTTTCTAGTCTCAGCAAATTGTATCAGAATGGTATTCAGAAAATTGTATTTAGAGAGGTGGAGCAGAGGAAAAGTTAAAAAATATTTTTCAGCTGGGCTTGGGGGTGCACGCCTGTAATCCCAGTACTTGGGAGGCTGAGACAGAGGATCGCAGGTTCAAGGACAGCCTCAGCAAGTAGTGAGACTCTCATCAACCTTGCAAGACCTTGTTTCCAAATAAAAATAAAATAGGGCTGGGGTATAGCTTGGAAGTAAATTCCCCTGGGTTCAATCCCCAGTACCAAAAAAAAAGTACTTTTCAATATAATTTACATGTAACAAGCTTGTAAGGCTAATGTGAAAACCATTCCTTGCAATATAAATTGCTGAAAAATTTATGAATAAAGTTTCCCTTTGTAAGAAAATCTAAATTTAGTGGGGCATGGTGGCACATGCCTGTAATCCCAGTACTTGGGAGGTAAAACAGGAGGATTGCAAGTTTGAAGCCAGCCTCATCAACTTTGTAAGACCTTGTTTCAAAATAAAAAATAAAAAGGGCTGGCAATGCACCGCAGTGGTATAGCACTCCTGGGTTCAATCCCCAGTACAAGAAGGAAAGAAGGAAAGAAGGAAGGAAGGAAGGAAGGAAGGAAGGAAGGAAGGAAGGAAGGAAGGACGAACTGTAAATTTGGTAAGTAGACCAGTAGGCAAACGGAATTTCATTGGGTTGGCCTCTCTGGGGTTGGAGCTAAAATCCAAACTAATGGACTTTCAGGTACTCATTGTATTGAATGGATAATTGATGTCACAAGTGGTCTCAGGAAATGAGGAGCTCAAAGCTCAAAGACCCCCGGGGCCCCCAGAGGAGGAGGCGGCTTCAAGTGCCCCTCACACCTTCTGTGGGCACAGCAGCCATCAGCCTTGGCCTTTAGGATCCTACTTATTCCCACCCTGGTGTACTGCTTCTGCCTTTTGTTTCTGCTTTCCCTTTCTGTTCTCACCATTTTTATTATTAGTTTATCTTTTGGTGGGGAAGAATGAAAAAGAGAGGGCAAGTTACATGTCTTTTTAAATATTTGTTATTTTGGAGCCTCTTTAATGTTGGATTCTTCCCGAAACCAATAGAAAACACGTGAAAATACCACAGAAAGCTCTCCTGTTGTTTTTACATGATTTTGAAATCAGCAAGAATCATTAAAAATCTCCCAAGAATCCCAGGCTGTTCTGAGATTTCTCACTCAACTCCACATAATCTTAAAGTTAGGGGCCTGTCATCGAACTTCAGAGGGGTGTGACCTGAGTGGGGGCCAGCCCCCAGATCAACCCACGCTTCTACATAAAACACAAAAGTCACATCCAGAGGGAGGACAGGACGACACTGGCCTCAGCTTTTAATTTCAAAGAAATCCATCTGCAAGCAACTTCCTAAAATCCCAAAGCCTCAGGCCACACAAGGTTGCCTGTGTGCCGGTTTCTCTTAGGGGTACAGAGAACACATTCTTTTCATAGATATGCTCTGTTCTTGTTGGATCTGTGTCTGTTTTTCAAGCCTATTTTAAAATTAAAATTTAAAAAATATTGCATAATTGCAAGAGAGTTAACTTGTCCAACACGTTGGAAAGCTGGCAGAAGGCGGTATATACTCCCGTAATTTTCCTTACCGTGAGGTCAAAGAGTAAATTTTGCATACATAATACAACTGCAGTTTGTGTTTCCCAAGGGTCCATTAAAGTAACTTGAACTCCAGTCTGGGTTTGCTGGTTCAGTCGAGTTTTATTTTGTTTGGGTTGCAGTATTGTGGCACAGCCCAAGTCCCCAGGCGCCGTTCCAATTAATGCCTCCAAAGAGAGTGTGGGCCAGTCCTTGGAACACAGTTGTAGCTCACAACCTGCTGCTATGATTTCAACCCACCAGGGACTCTGGTTAAACTACAATCTGTGGCTATGCTGTAAACTAAGAAGGTGAACATAGCAGAAGTAAACATTTCTATTTCTAAAAATGAACAAATTCCTACTGTCACCACACTAACTCAGGCTCTATCACATTATCGCAATTGCTTTCTAATTGGTTTCCCTGCCTCAACTCTCCCACTAATCCATCCTGGAAGGCTCTATAGGTCCAAGACTCCTTTCCAGCATCTATCTGTCATTCCGTTATCTTATCAAATATTTCTTTAAGGTCATCATACATATGCTGGGGATACAGCAGTAAATGTAACATACCCGAATCACTCCTTTTAAAGGAGCTTCTGTTACCAGTGAGCAAGCCCCCACTCCTGCTCAGGTTGAGGACAACTCCCCACTACCTTCAGGATAAAGGTCAGCCCACTCAGGGTAAAAGTCAACGGAGAAGAGAAAACTGCTCACTACATTCTGCTTCCTTTTTCTTTCAACAGAGCTATACTGCATTTCCCAGAACCCCTTGCAAGTAGGCATGGCCATGGCTAAGTTCTGATCAATGGGAGATGGATGGAAATAATGTAATGCACCTACAAGCCAATACAACCCCTCACACACAAACCTCCATGCTCTCACTTATTCCTTATTCTCTCGTGGAATAATGGTCTGCTGAGAGAAGTGGAGAAAGAACCTGGTTCCTGGGTCACTCCACCAAAACCTACCCCCCCCAGATCCCTACAATGAATGGCAAAATAAGAAATAAATTTTTTGCATTAATCAAATACAACACAATAGACTTCTTCTTTATTACAGTATTAGTCTACTTTGTCCAGATACTCCATAATTTTCTCTCCAGTCTCCCCACACACACACACACACACACACACACACACACACACACACACACAAATTCCAACCTAGGGATAGTGTCTGATTTCTTTATCCAGTGCATCCTATTTCTTTATTGCCTCAGACACATCTCATGCCTTCCATCTTCTGTGCAAACACTGCTTTCCCTCTGTCCACCAAAATTCACCCCTATAAATATCTTGCTTCATTCAAGATTGATCTCTCAAGCCTCTTCTCTTTCTGAGCCCTTCATTACCCAGGAAACTTCTCTACCTTCATTATATCTCCCCTTTTCTCATCTGTGCCCTATATGTTGAACACATACATAATTTTGATGAGGTAGAATAGAAAAGATAGAAATATTAGGCAGAAAGGAGACATTGGGAAAATAGAAAATTTTGAAAGTTCATAATCTAACTTCACCCTATAGGGTGTGTTCAGTCAGGCAGAAGCCTTAATGAGTCCACACCCTTAATCACAATGGCTCCTCTCCATACCTGAGATGCTTAATGTAAGCAGGGTGGGTGAGGAGGACAAAGGTCAGACCCCACTGCCTATCTGTTGCCAGGGAAACTGAGGACTAAGAGGAAGTCCTGCCCTCTACTGTGTGACCCTACCTACCCCCTCCTATAAAAGAACTGTGAAAGCAGGCAGACCCTCTCTTGCTCCCTTGGAGGGATGGATGCACGCAGGGAGACTCGCTCTCCCTTTCTTGAGATGACCCCAACCTGTATCCCTACCTTTCTTAGATGACCCCCAACCTGTATTGAAGAACCAAAGTGAAGCCATGACAGGCTTTAGTTAAAGCTTTAAGTAGAATAGGCCTAAGTATCTGTTTTTCTAGAAGTTAAGTTTCTATTGTCTGTTGCCCCATACTCTGTAGAAACCATTAAGTGTGCTAATCTGACCTTGTCCCTAGCAACCCCTAGAAAGAGCCAGTCGGTGTCAAGCACACCTGGATCTAGAATTCCAGATAATTTGGGCTAGGCCACTCTGACCAGAGTCAGTAGGCCCCCGCCTATCCTGGACATTCCTGAGAAAGGTACTGTGGGCCCGACCAATCAGCTTAAATGACACCATATATAGTTAATGCTTCCCTAATGATGACCCCTACCTAAGGCACAAAAATTAAACCAACCAGGGACTGCCAACAAGCTTATGTTTTAAACTAACCTATCAATGTAAAGGTGGGATGGGCTGCCTCCTTAAGGGATAAAAGTTTTGTTCTCGGAGAGGTGAGGGGCTTCTCTCTGTGACCACTGCGTTGGTGCACGTTAGGAGCCCAAGCTCGAGCTTGAATAAAGGACCCTCGTGCGCTTTGCATCGGAATCGGCTCCTGGTGGTCTTTGGTGGGATCATGAACTTGGCACTTCATCATCCCCACCTTTCTTAAGTTAATTAAACCTTTGCCTTTTTCTGATGGCACGTGTTGAAATTCTTATTCATCATGGAAGCCAAGGACCCCTCAGAGTTAGCATGTTTCCCCATGACAATTTTATATATACCTTACTCCTGCAAGATGACATTGGTTTCACCCCTAAGGTAGACTCTCTTGGGGGCAGAGATTAGTCCTGTGTGCCTGATATCCTCCAGAGGAATGAAAGTTCAAGGAACATCTCAACAAAAGAAATTAGTGAATGAAAGAAAGAGCCATCACACATAAAGAGCTCGACCTCTTTAACCATAGGATGCTGATGAGATGGCATAGTTCTGGGTGGTCTGCATCCACTGACCTCTGTGTCTCCTTAGAATGTTCTCACCTTGCATTTTACACACTTTAGGTACTAAATGTTTTGCAGATGCTGATATGCCCAAGAGCAACCTTCAAATTCAACATGCAAAACTGGTATGACTCCTATCAGCATAATTGAAATTCTAGTGTATTTTATTAAATGTTTAAAAATCCCTAAGTGGTTAAAATACAAAGACAAACAACTCTATTCTTGTCTGGTTGGCAAGGAAAGGAATACTAGCGACTTCCATAACACTTGTATGTTCTGATTTTCTCCATTGGCTTTTCTTTAGAAAGGCAAGTTTATTTTTTAGAGATGGTCATTTATTATAATCTCATATCCAAGTGCTTCTCTTGACAGTAGCTATTTCTTTAAACAAAGACCTGGAATCAATCTCAGGTCTATTTTCTTTTTCCTTATTTTTGTTTTAGCTGATTCAGTCAAGAACACAATTGCTTTGTGTCAAAGTTTACCCTGGAGCAGCAATTTTGCTGCATAATAAAAATCTCTCTTCTTGAATATAACGATGAATACAAGAGGATTAAACCACAGCCCTGCACAGGCAGGATGCGTCTCCAACCCCTGAGGACCTGCTGAGGAGAAGGGGCTGGAAACTGTCCTGTAGTATGTGACATGGCACTCACCCCTTCATCAGAATGCAGAGCCTGGCTCCCTCATAGGAGACTGGGAGCAGAGTTGCCAAACAGAAAAAAACTCTCTTGAATGTGGTAGAGTGAAGCCGACTCATTGCTAAACAATTACAATGAATCAGCAATACTCTACCACATTCGAGAGAGGTTTTATTTTTCTTTTTCCTATGCCCAATTCTTTGAAAAGAACAGAGTTCTCTGTTGATTCTCAGATGATGGTGGGAAGAAGGGAGAGAGAACCTGGAGGGGCTGGTTCAGGAAAGAATATCACCTTGAATGGAAGGATTCATGTGTGGTCACTAAGTCTTACATCACCACAGCCAACGGTGCAAAGCCGATTTGTGAGCAAGCAACTGCTCTGAATTATAAACTGAATCAAAAAAACTTCATGAAAGAAGTAGATGTCCTTAGCCTTGCTTCTCTTTGGCCTGGAACTTTATTTTGCTGAACTTTCAGAGCATGGCACTTGCTTCCAGGGATAAAGGTCTTGGCACTTGGATTTCCCTGTTCTTAGTCAGCAAAGAATAGAAAAAAAAAAGACTGTCAATCAAAGTAAGGTGGGGGGTTGAGGAGCTGTTGAACTAAGGGAGTAGAGGGGACAGGGAGGGAAGAGAGGACCCATACACAATGCGAAGTGGGTGGCAGGCTCGGACTGGGTGAGGCACTGCGCCTAGGTGCTTCTGTCATTTTAAAAAGTCTCCCCAAAACTCTATCTTCAAGTTATCATCACCCCTAGAGTGAGGCTGAGGAGCTGAACCTTAAAGAACTTGCTCAGAAAAATTCGCCACCAGACAAGTAAATGGCAGGGTTGACATGTGAGTTCAGTTCTAACACCCACGCCGAATTCTTTCCATCCGTTATGGCCTCCCAGAGGCTGCAGTACAATTTCTCAGCTGGAGTATAAAGTAGAACCAACTGGATGGTCAGAACCTCCTCCCCTCTGAGCCACTTCTCACGTCCTCCCTGGTAGAAGCAGCGTTGTGTCTGCGTTGTAGATTGAAATGGCTTAGATAAAATGTATTATCTACAATTAGTTATTTACTTTGATAAAAAGCCAAATCATGCACCCACTATTTTGCCTCCGGAGTTTTTTCCTGTCATATCCTCATCTCCTCCCCCTGCCTTTCTTTCCTGTTCTTCTTTTACCTCTGAAATGAGATGTGCCTAATGTGGAAATCTGAGAGTTTGGGGCTTCTCTCTTCCTGTTCTCTCAGGAAGAGGGTAAAGTGTTCACCATCCCTCCCCATACCTAGTTTATAATCCACCAACACAGGCCCTTTATCTGCGTCTTCCATTCAGTTGAAAGAATTTATGTTCAAGCCTGCAAATAACGATGTGCTGTGTTTATGCTTAAAAACCATTAAGGGCTCCTTGTCACTCTTCAGGCTCCTCAGTCTAGGCTGTGGGTAGGAATCACCCATGGACCTCTTGAAGAAAGGAGACAGGGCTGCACTCCAAGATTCTGACGCAGGACCCAGACACCAGTACTTTATCAAAGTTACAACTCTGTCCCTGTCATTAAGCCAGGCTGGGACTCTGCACACCTCCTCTCCACTGCCCACCGGGGGCTCTAGTAAAAGGAACTCGCTCCTTCGGCTGTTTCCTGTTCCTCTGCACCTTGCCCCAGCCCTGCTGCCTCACCAGACAGCCACTGAACCTCCCCACATCAGCATCTGAAACAACTTTGCAGTTTTGCCAATGACCATGCAAATAAAGCCAGCTCATCTCACCACCCCACTCCAGCCAGCGGGCACCCACTCCACAGAGGTTTGAGCTTCAGCTCCCCATGGCTCCTCCTTTAAGTTTTTAAGTGTTAATAACTCTTCTTTCTCTCCATTGTTCCCCCACCATCAAGTTCATCCTGTAGAAGCTGCCTCCATGAAACCTTAGATTTCCTTTTGTCCTTGCAGTTACCAAGTTAGCAACTTTATACCTACGTAATCGTTCTTTATAGTTAATTCTCTTTGTTCAAATAACCAGTATGGCATATGCCCCCTGACAGGACCTTGACCTGGGTACCATGTAGCCCTGATGAGCTGCCAAGTGTGGGAACTCAGCTTTCAGCCTGCCCAGGTTCCTAGGCAAAGCCTGCAGAGAAGCTCGCTTGTGCACACTCTCTCTATTTCTCTATCTCTTTAGATAGACAGAAAGATAGATACAAAATCTCCCTACATATAAGATATATGTCTCATTTCTGTGTATATGTACATAAAATAGAGTGATGCACAAAGATAGGTATATATATAGATGCACACACATACATATGTAATCATGCGTCCTTAATGACTGGGATACATTCTGAGAAATACATCATTAGGCAATTTCATTGTTGTGTGAACATCAGTGAGTGTACTTATACAAATTAAATGGCTACAACATCACTAGGCTACATAATCTGATAGGACTACTGTAATAGGTGTGGTTCGTGGTTGATTAAAACATACTGACACCATGCATGACAGTACACACACACCACAGTGGGATATGTTTTTATATGTATATACCACTGTGATATAATTTGTGTATGTGTCAGACTTACCTATTACATCAAGGTTTCTCCAAGTGCAAACTATTGGCATTTGGGGTCAGATAGTGCTTTACTGTGGGACTGTACCCTGTATTGCAAGATATATAGCAGCACAGCTGGTCGCTACCTGCCATAAGCCAGTAGCATCCTTCTTCCCTGGTTGTGATACCCCAGACTACCACCAGACATTACCATGCTTCCTGGGGATTCGAAATCACTCCCTGATGAGCAGAACAGCACACAGCCAATGCCTCCTTGAACCCAGGAACATGCTTTTTTTTTTCATTCTGCAGATTGAACCCAGCTGCCTTCTACTTCTGAACTATACTCCAGTCCTTTTTAATTTTTGTTTTGAAACAGGGTCTCACTAAGTTGCTGAGAGTCTCACTACATTGCTGAGGCTGGCCTCGAAGCTGTGATCCTCCAGTCTCAGCCTCCCAAGTACTGGGATTACAGGTATGTACCACCATGCCTGGCTCAGGAACACACATTTTTCTTTTTTTTTTTTTATTTTTTTTTTTGGTGGTACTGGGGATTGAACCCAGGGGCATTCTACCTCCAAGCTACACCCCCAGACCTATTTTTTTAATTCTTTATTTTGAAACAGGGTCTCACGAAGTTGCGGAGGGCCTCACTAAGTAGCTGAGGCTGGCTGGGAACCCAGATCCTCTGGTCTCAGCCTCCCACGTACTGGGAGTATAAGCATGCACCACCATGCCCGGCTAGGAACACACATTTTTAACAACTTTCCCAGATGGTCAGGGCCACTGCCCAAGGCAGTAGACTTTGCAAAATGTCTCACTAGCAAGAGCTTCCAGCAAGCAGGACTTGGGGCTTCTGTATCTCGTTTGCTTCCCCGGCAGTTAGGACACATCATAGCTTCTAATGGGTGCTCAGGCAGTGCGCTTGGAAGGATGAAGCCCTTTGTTCGGGGAGGCACTTCTCCCTGAGGAAGATCTGGGCCCGGTCCACTTCACTGGAGGCTGGAGGCACCTTCTTTGGGTTTGGGAAGGAGGAGGTCAGGGAGAAGCAGGGAGTTGGAGCTGAGGTGAAGCTGAGCTGGTAGAATTGTGCTTCCCCACAGGGTCTGTGCTGACACCAGGGCTTTTTTATCCGTGTAGATGCTGGAACTTTCTGCCCCAAGAACCTGTACACTGCAACTACATCTGGCTTTCCGTTTCCAAGTGATAAAATCAAATTCAACTTTAATTTTACTCACAGATGGTCAGGTACATGTCAGCAAAGCTCCACCAGCTACAGAGTTTTTGTCCCATAAAAATCTTGAGCAGACAGTGACCCCAGAGCAGGGCCCACTGGACTGACAAAAGCAAAGCCTTTGTGTACTCATGACCTATTGAGAGGACCGTGAGCCAGCGTTCTGTCTTGAGAACCAGGACTGAGCCAAATTCCTTTTTATTTTTTCCCATCAAGCAGCATTTCCTTTTTTTTTTTTTTTTTTTTTGCGGTACCAGGGATTGAACGCAGGGGCGTTCTACCTCCGCGCTATGCCCCTGGCCCTATTTTTTATACTTTATTTTGAAACCGGGTCTCACGAAGTTGCGGAGGGCCTCACTAGGTAGAGAGAGAGCAAGACAGGGAGAGAGAGAGAGAGAGAAAGAGAGAAAGAGAGGCAGGGAGGGAGAGAGAGAGAGAGAATGCTCGCGCACGCATGCGCGAGCTGAGGCTAGCCTCGAACCCGGATCCTCCGGTCTCCGCCTCCCAAAGTACTGGGATTACAAGCGTGCGCCACCATGCCCGGCATCAAGCAGCATTTCTAAGTTTACCTGTAGAGTTGTTTGTATTATTGTTTCGGCTTCCTACTGCTGCCCTAACAAACTATCACACACACTTAGTGGCTTATACAGCACACACTGATCAGCTGATAGTGCTGGGGGTCAGAAGTCTGAAGTCAGTTTCGCTGAGTTAAAACCAAGGTGTGCAGGCTCGAAGGGAGAATCAGTTTCCTTGCCTTTTCCCATTTCTAGAGGTGGCCTACACTTCCTTGGCTCACGGCCCCTTCCTCCCCATTCAAAGCCATCAGCCAACGTAGCATCTTCAGATCTCTGACTCGGGCCCTGTGTACCTGTCACCACATCTCCTTATCTGACAGGTGCTCTTGCCTCGCTTTGATGAGGACTCTTCTAAGAAGACCCACCCAGATTCTCCAGGCCAATCTCCCCACGACAAAATCCTTAGATACATCACACCTGCAGAATCCCTCTGGCCATGGACGGCCATATCAAAGGTCTTCAGGATTAGGATACGGACATATTGGGGTCAGAAGATGCGATATTGTGCCTACCACAATGCTTAGTTCAGAAATGACATTTAATTTCTCTGTGTAGTCTCAGAGGTGATTTTTCAGGCTGAATGAATGTCACTACAAAACCCTAAAGTAACCTGTTCTATTTGCCTTCCCATCACAAAGAAGCAAGTTTCCAATGTTTTCCAGAAAGGAAGCTAGCCAAGAATTTCAATGTAAATCCTGTTGTATGGTTTGTAGACTGGACAAGTTCAGGCCCACTTCTTATTTGTTCTTTCTCCTGTTGGGAGGTGAACTTCAAACCAGACACCCTGACTTTGTCATTTTATTCACCGTCTTCTTCTTGTCACAGGCAAATCAGAAGTGCTGATGGACAGCGTCGAGAGGAATTTTTCCAGGGAGAATAAAGTAGGAAAACCCTCATTGTTGCCAACAGGCCTCTGGGAAGGCACTATGCCAGCCCCACTGGCCAGCCCTGACCCCTTAAGCTGAAGCTCCCACCAAGCTGTAGGACATGGCCAGTTACCCTCAGGCCCTGCCAGGGAGCCCTGCAGGGACTTCAGTGTCCTCACACGGTCACACAGATGACTACCAAAGAGTTTGACTGTGTTCGCCACATTCCAAGATTCTTGAAAAAATTGTAGGAAAATGCCTGTCCTGGTCCCAGTGGGGATCATATGGCATGAGCTACGTGGCCTGTGCCTGCTGGTAACACAGCTCAATGCTGTCTTTCAACAGCTTCATAACTGAGCAGGCCCAGGCTGGCTTTGGAGACGGCGTTGGACTTCAAGTGCATACCGGGACAGAGCCAAAGACCATAATTTCATGAAATAAATATTAGATTAACAAATAAATAGGTAGTGGAAATGTCTTTACTTTTGTTCCATTAACCTGATTTTCTACTAGGGCCATTTCAACATTGCTCTTTCTTAAGTTTCATGTTTAAAGGTGAAATTCGCATCATCATCCCCTCTAAGCTCTTCATCTGATGTCCCGTCACTTAGCTGAACAGCGAGGGTGTTTTATTTTGTTTGTTAAGTTTTGGTTTTTACTTTTTTGATTTGAAAAAGAAAATTGGAAATTCTTCCCTTTCCTTAAACCCAAGCTTTCTGGCAGACACACAAATCACAGGTAAGACTGGGATGCAGTTGGAGGTGGGTTTCCACATATATTTTTCCAAGCGGCGGTGGGTTTCCACATATTTTTTTCTCCCCCCTTTGTCTCTTTTAGAAGCAAGAAGATAAGACCACCTCGGGGGACCAAGCTCAGATGAAATCTCTGAACAAATGCCCCAGGAACTAAAGGATGAGGAAAAGCTTTGCCGGCCAGGTTTGTTTAGTGTGCGGAGACAAGTCCTGAGGGACAGCGGGGCCCTCAGTGTCCTGCCCCGGGGAAGGTAATACCCTTCCAGGGCCCCTGGAGCAGAGGTGGGTGCTTGCTGATAAACGCCCTGAGAGTCCATCAATAAATAAACAAGCAAATCCACAAGAGAGGACCTCCTAATATTTCAGATTCCCAGAGACCTCACAGAAGAGACCTCTCAGACCACCCTGGTAGAATGTTTCTCAACTGCCACCCCAAAAAAAAAAAAGCAAAAGGAAGAAAAGGAGCCCTTTTCCTTTTATGCCATTTTTATCAAAGTTCAACCTTTCATCATGATGTAAGTAGTCAAAGCTGCTACAAGCCTACGCTGACACATCAAACACGCTATCTCCACCCTGGCCCACGTCCAGGAAGATGAAAAAAAGAACCATCATTCAGAGCTCACACCTCCTGTGAGTGATGGGGCTACTCCTGGAAGGAAGGAAATAACACCACGGTGCAGGAGGAAGGACATTTTTCACGTTCCCCCAGCTGTCTGCACCACAGCAATACTGCCTTTGCACTCAGAAAACCGTGAAAAGACCTTGGACAGGTCAGAAGGGTCTAGAAATGCTGGAGCGCAAAGACACAGCCCAAGTGTCACCAACAAACTGCTTCTCTATAGCCCATGGCCTTTAAGTTTGAATACCTAAAATAGTTTCTCTGTACTGCATACTTCATATATTGTTTTATTTTGCTTCCACATGTTTCATATGGATTTATCATTCGCCCACTAAAAGGCGGAGAGTTCACCCAGGGCAGAAGCCATGTTAGTACAGGTTCCACTCAGATTCAGCATTTTAGCGAGACCCTCAGCAACTTAGCAAGACTCTATTTCAAAAATAAAAAAATAAAACAGCTGGGCATGTTGGCACACGCCTGTATTCCCAGTACTTGGGAGGCTGAGACAGGAGGATTGCAGGTTCAAAGCCAGCCTCAGCAATCTAGCAATACCCTCAGCAACTTAGTAAGATCCTGTTTCAAAAATAACAATAAAACAAGATCCAGGTGTGGTGGCACATACCTGTAATCCTAGTACTTGGGAAGCTGAGGCAGGAGGATCACAGGTTCAAGGACAACCTCAGCAATATAGTGAGACTCTTGGCAACCTAGTGAGACCCTGTTTCAAAATAAAAAATAATAAAGGGCTGGGGGTATAGCTCAGAGGTAGAATAACCATGGGTTCAATCCCTAGTATCACAAAAATAGATAGATAGCTGAGGGTTTACCTTGGAGGTAGAGTGCCCCTCGATTCAATTCCCAGTATAAAATAAAAGAAGCCGTGTTAATGTTTTTACTTCTTCTTCTTCCAGTGCCTGGTTCCACAGAGGCCACAGTGACATCAGAAGGTTTTAGTTTTCAGTTAAACACCTATTCATTGAGTTGTCAGTTATAGCTGAAAATAACTCAGAAATGTTTGTGCACCAGTGAGGTGCAAAAATATTGGTTGTCTTGAAAGGAATTACTCTTAATTAAGATATATTTGCCTCCCTACTATTTTGACAAAATTATATTTTGAGGGTTTTCTAAACAGACTATGCCTGAACACACTACTGAAAAATAAGATTACAAGTAACCTTCATATTCTAATTGTTCATCAGAAACTAGTCATGGCGTTTTGGCTTTCGTTCACCCATTCAACACACATTTGAGTTTCCGTTTGTCAGACACCATTCTTTTTGAGTGAAAAATTCCAAAATGTCTATTCAGTTTATGTGATTATGTGCAGTTCTCTATTTTGTATCAGATGATGATTTCTCCAAATTCTACAAAATTCTAAAATGTGGGGGTAGTGGTGCACACCTATAATCCCAGTACTTGGGAGGCAGAGACAGGAGGATTGCGGGTTTGCAGCCAACTTCAGCTGCTTAGTGAGACCCTCTGCAACTTAGTGAGACCCTGTTTCAAAATAAAAATAAGAATAAAATAGGGCTAGGAGTATAGCTCGGAGGTAGGATGCCCCTGGGTTCCATCCCCAGTACCACACACACAAAAAAATGTTAAGTACAATGTCATGGAATAAACACTCTAGAATAAACACTCTGATCTCCATCAAAGGATACAGTCCAGAGAGACTAAAAGCGCCTGGCTCTATTCACTCAAGCTAGTGACACCCCTGGGCATTGGTCTTGTCAGCCAATCTGAAGTTTGTGTTTTGCGACAATCAGGCTGCAGTCCAATCTTGGCAAGCTCTTGAGATGATCCTACTTGAGGCCAAATACGATCAAAGGGAAAGAAGTGTACGGTCTGTTGGAACCAGCTGAATTGGGGGGGGGGGTGTCCCAGCTTTAGCCAAAGCTACTGTTCTGACATGCCTAGGCAAGTCCAGTGAGGGGAGAGGCACCGTTGGCTTTTCCTGAGAGAAAATCCACCCTGAGGGAGGAAAAGATGAAGCACAACAGAATTACCTATGACTGATCCTGGTTTCAGAAAGAAGTTACCTCCAATATAACACATCTGTCACTCAAATCATCCCAAGTCCACTACCAGGGATGCCTGTGCCTTAGAGGAGAAAGAATGCCAAAAGAACTCAAAAGAACGGTGTCACTAAGACCTTCGTGATAGATTTGAGATTCCTATAGTTGAGTAAAATAAACCAAAGGAAAATGGTTGCTTTTCCTTGCCTCTTCTCCAGAGACTTCACACTGCTGGGGCACCTGAGGCCTTGGGACACAAGTGTCAGTGCACAATCAAAGATGGTGGAAGTGGAGCCGCCGCACCTGGCCGAGGACCAGCGGGCCTGGGAAAACTGTAACGGTGCAGAACAGGGAAACAACGGCAGGCGGAGATAGCAGAAGATGGAATCTTTCCCAGGCCAGAAAAATGATAGCTTATCTATTATGAATTCTGACTTTCTTTTTTTTTTTTTGCGGTACCGGGGATTGAACCCAGGGGCATTCTACCTCCGCGCTACACCCCTGGCCCTATTTTTTATACCTTATTTTGAAACCGGGTCTCACGAAGTTGCAGAGGGCCTCACTAAGTAGAGAGAGAGAGAGAGCTGAGGCTGGCCGCGAACCTGGATCCTCCAGTCTCCGCTGCCTCCCAAAGTACTGGGATTACAAGCGTGTGCCACCACATCCGGCCTGAATTCTGACTTTCTAGGTAGACTGGCCATCTTCCTATAGAAGGATGATTGATGTCAGCAATGTTCAGTGTGTGGCAATGTAAAACGTCACACAGCCGGGAGCCATAGGTATAGTCTCTGAAAAATGGACTCATACTATGGCCTGGTGGGAAGGAAAAGTGCTTGGCCTTTTGTCAAAACAATGAGTTGTATTAAACTGATCTTCTCCTGGAAATATCTTAGGCCGGGTTCAGAAGCCTCATCTTGAACCTTGGTCAGACCATGCTACTGAGAGGCTAGAAGGGAGCCTGGTGGGAAGCTTGCCTGGCTGGACATGAGATCCACGTGGCCAACAGCTCCGTAACTGACAGCGTGCTTGACAACCCCAAAGATCCTTTTCAAGATGAACTGAGACCCTTTGGACTGGACAAGTTTAATTCTTAACTTTCTTAAACAGTATGGTAGAAAGTTCTGCTTGGGTAACACAGTTAGTATTTCATTTCAGAAAACAATACAGAATGGACAATAAATAGTTCTGGAATTTTTTAAAAGGCCATAACTACAAGGACAATAGTTCAAGGGCTTGCCAGGGCTGCCCTAGCTGGTTCAATGAAAACCAGAGACACTCTCCATGGTTCCTCTGAAGGGAATGGAAGACGAGTGCAAGTTCGCCGTCCATTGGAAGTCAGGGGATGCCTAATTCACTTAAAAGAGCTGTTAGGGTAAAATGAATGGAACTGGAAAACATTATGCTAAGTGAGATTAGTCAGTCACAAAAAATGAAAAGTTGGATGTCCTCCCTAATATGAAGAAGCTAGGAAGAAATTGGGATATAGGAGGAACTCCAGACAAAGGAGGAGAAACCTTAGTTGAGTGAAGAAGGCGACCTAACTGAGGGAGATGGGAGGGGGGAAGAGGGAAACCCCTCAATGGACATGATGTACATACACAAACTTAGCAAAGCCAATCACTGTGCTGAGCACGGGAAGGAGGGGAGGGGGAGGAATAGGGCGGGAAGTGGGGGAGAGCTCAATGAGTGCTCTGTGTGTATATATGCCTCTATCACTCTGAACTTCAACAAGGTATATGATTATAATGCACCAATTAAAAAAAAAGATCTGCTAGGGCCTTTGTGGTCAATGGGCCAGAGAAAAGTCCTTTAGGACATGGCCAGTGTTGAAAGGGGAGATTCCTGGGGCAAACATCCAGGCCCCAGCAAGGCAGCAATTCAGATATATCCAACATTTTACTATACAGGGCTAACTTGAAGATAATGGTAATGTTTTAAAAAAAGATTAAGTGAAAGTCTACATACCAAAGGCTGAACTTTTTTGACCAAGAAATCCAGAAAAATCACTTTTTCTTGGTATATAATATTGGATTGAACCCAGGAGTATTCTACCTCTAAGATAGACCCCTAGTCCTTTTTAAAAATTTATTTATTTATTTTATTATTTTATTTTATTTTGGAACACATTCTTGCTAAGTTACCAAGTCTGGCCTCAAACTTGTGATCCTCCTGTCTCAACCTCCCAAGTACTGAGAGATTACAGGCATGTGCCACCACACTCAGCTTAGAAAACCACTTTTAAAATTGATCTATGATATTAATAAAGAGCATTGATATTAATAAAGAGCATCGTCAATCAGTAGTTGCCAAATTCAGAGACATTATACAAACAAGTAACTCAGTGTATATAATTAGCTCACAATAAGAACATATTCTGGGATTCAAAATTAATTTGGCCTTAACTATATCAGCTAATACTCAGTGAGCATTCACTACATACCAGGTCCTGGGTTGAAAGCCTTACCTGTCATCTTATTCTTTGCATGAACTCTAGGAGACAGGATACAAGCTTTTATTTCTTTGTTTATAAATTGGAAAAAAACAATAGTATCCTGCTCATGTCATCAGAAACTAAGAGTTCATAAATATTTTTAAGTCACTATTTTCCCTAAAGTTTTTTTGTTTTGTTTTGTTTTGCGGTACTAGGGATTGAACCCAGGGGCATTCTACCACAGAGCTACACCCCCAGCCCTATTTTTTATTCTTTATTGTGAAACAGGGTCTCACTAAGTTGCGGAGGGCTTCACTAAGTAGCTGAGGCTGGCCACGAACCTGAGATCCTCCTGTCTTAGCCTCCCAAGTACTGGGTTTACAAGCGTGCAACACCACGCCCGACTCTCTCTAAAGTTTTTGATTCCTCGCCCATTATCTGGAGTTTGGTATAAACTCCAGTTTAGTTTTCCATTCATGGGTATATTATTTCTATAAATCTAATAGTAGAGCCCATGTGGAGTTTTTGAGAGAATTTTGATGCAAACGCTCCACACCTAACTACTGGAGGAAGGAAATGGCCTCTTTACAAAGATCTGCAGTTTTTTGCCCACACCACTGGGCTTCATGCATAACTATATACCCGTGAGAGTTGCGAATGTTTGAGAATAGAATCGTTTGCCATTTTTGCCATGAACCATTTTGATGCATACACTGCTCCTTTCATTTCCAAGTTTTATGAAATCTTCTGGGTTTTCAAGTAAAACCCTTTAGACCTTCTAAGAAATATTGATTTTGAGCCCTTATCCTTTTGTGGTTACCCAAGTTTCCCACCGTGGCATGTTTTATTACTGTTGTAGTGAGAGAAACCATTTTTTCCAGCAGGATTGATTCAAGAGAATGAGCCACTTGTGATTCCAAAGATAGAGGGTGCCTCAGAGGGCTTGGGGAAAGGGGAGCAAGACTGAGGCTAAAGGATGCCTCAGTCCAGGCCACTAAGAAGGCTCTCTAGATCATACCCTTTGTCCTAGAACATCCAAAACATCTCTCAAAACAAAAAAACAAGACCAAAAAAAAAAAAAAGAGTCACTGCACATAAGAGTTCACACAATGTGTTGTATGTAGGTAAAGTGTTGGTATAAATATGACTGTATTTTCTACCTTAACAGTTTTTGGAGGAGATATGGTAACTTTTGTTTTGGAGTTTAATCCAGAGTCCACAAACACACCTAATCAGAGAGCTATTTATAATAAAAATGCAATGTAGTAGCTAAATATTAAGGGCACTATCCACCATAATCCACATACTTGTGAATGCGCAGGCCTTTCTTCAGACCACAAATATGTTCAACCAATCAGAACTAGCAATGTTTTGATCATTAATTGATCAATGAATGAGTGACTTTGGGAGATTCATTTTAATCTAAGTCTTGGTTATTTTTCTTCTAAATAATGCAATTTTTCTTGTGTGGTACCAGGGATTTAACCTGAGGGGGTGGGGGTCTACCTCTGAGCTACTCCCCAGCTGTTTTTTATTTGAATCAGGGTCTTGCTAAGTTGCCATGCACTGTCCTCAAACCTGCAATCCTCCTATCTCCTCCTCCCAAGTACTGGAATTACAGGCATGAGCCACAACGCCCCGCTTCCTCACAAATCTTTAAGCACAAATGTGCTTAAAGTGCCCAGCACAGTGCTTAATCTATAGGAATTACCAGTAAAATTTTGTCACCCACACCCTTACCACTGTCTTTGGACTAGCCAGTCAAAGTCTGTTTCACTGGCCAAGAGAACAAGGCTGTGAAAGGTACAGGGCTATGGTGACTCTTCCCCCAAATTAGCTGGAGAACATTTGTGTTTTCCTTGGCACCAAGAACACATGAAGTAGTCTTTGGGGTGCACAGTAGTATATACATCGGCTATGTATTTGCATAAAGTTTCAAAGCACTTTCTTGACACATACAATATGACAGCTGCTGTCACAATATATTTATATAAGTTCTACACAGGTTTTATAAAATAAACTTGCGAGTGTTTGTTTTCCTAAGGAGAGGTTTGTTTGTAGGGTGGGAATAATCATTTCATCTTGCTATAAAAAGTAACACATCCTGACACGCTCCCCTTACCCATACCACAAATAGGCTGGTGTTCCCCAGTAGAACAGGAGACAGCCCCACAGATATAGTAGGTCACTGTATTACCATTTTCTTTTTTTTTTTTGCCATACTGGGGATTTAACCCAGGGGCATTCTACCTCTGAGCTACACTCCCAGCCCTATTTTTTTTATTCTTTATTTTGAAACAGGGTCTCACTAAGTTGCGGAGGGCCTCACTAAGCAGCTGAGGCTGGCCGTAAATCTGCGGTCCTCCTATCTCAGCCTCCCAAGTACTGGGATTACAAGCGTGTACCACCATGCCCGGCTACCATTTTCTTTAAAATGCTTTTTCTGTTAAAAAAAAACACCATTAAGGGTGCAGAAACCACTATCCATCTGAGATCTGGATGGAAAGATGAAATAGATGGGGTGAAGTTTAGCACACAGAACCTTCCAGTCTGCCACCCATTTTCCCATATGAAGAAGCTAGGCAGACATGTCAATTCCTTATCAACATATGCCAATATGCACCTCCATCTTCTTTCAAAGGCACTAGAAATTCAGATTAGTCAAATCTTTCCATCAAAAAATAAGAATGGAATTTGCACCGGCAGTCTCCGATCGCATTTTCTAACATTAGAGGCTGACAGGGACACCACAACACAAGATGGTTATACAGAAATGGTAAGACAAGGTTAAACAAAGTTAAATAGGACTCTTTATTGCAGGACTGTTCTTATCATTTAATACCATGGGTATCCAATTGGGAGAAGATAGGATATGGTGTTTCTCCAACTTATCGACCACAGGGCCTTTTTTCATCATGGCACATGGACATACTCTGGTATAATATAATGAGGAACACAACTTGAAAAATGCTGATCAACTTCAATGTATTTCCTGAGGTCTGTCCCAATGATCTACAGCTAATTGGGGCAATTCTTGGTGAGAATTTTCAGCTAAAGAAGTCTTTATCTACTGAGCACCAGCTAATTGAGCCTCCAACTCTATTCCCTAAATCCTTTTCCTTTCCATCTGCAACTATTTTATTAAGTAATATATGCTTTTCAATTCAATTTAAGATTATACTTTTCTAGATTCCAAATCCCACTCTTGGGGTGTTTTATTTTGATTATTTCATTTAAAGGATACTGTCAATACATGCTGTTTAGGATTCCCATTCTCGTTTTTGTCTTCTTTAAGAATTATTATTTTTTTTTCAGAACTTACACATTTTACCATAGGGGAAAAGAAAAGAATTTTAGGCTTCAACACAGCCCTTTTGCAATTCTATAAGCCAGGTCATTCTACCAACGCTTGGCATTTCTAGAATATTTATAAATATCAGAATATGAAAACTCTACCTCCCACGTCCTCTAAAAACATAACTGGATACAAATTCCCCAGGCAGATTATGTGGGATATGTGGTTTCCATGCCTTTCAAGGGGGCATTTGTAGGGTATGCTGAGGAATATTTCAGCCTTGTCTTTCTCCAGTCTCTTCTAGCCTAGCAAACTTGCTCCTCAATTCCTGACTCTGGGAGGCTTTAAAAAGTGACATATTATAAATTGGTAGATCCCTTATAGGATCCCCAGTGGTTGGTAATGACAGAAACAAAAACGCCAAGGAAAAGGCTTTCCTAGCCCATGTTGCTCCCTTGGGGTGGGACTCACAGGGCCACCGGGGAGGATGAGACTGGGCTAGTTTAGGTCAAAGGAATGGAATAAACAGAGTAGAGAGGCAGGAGCTTTGGGGATCCAGCAAGGACACCAAGCTGGGAGCAGTAACAAGGACCAGCTCCCTTCCCTGTGCCTCCTCTCCCATGATGCCCTGGTGTCTTGAAGATGCAGGGATGAGAATCTCATGAATATATCCTTCTCTAGCCACTAGTCCCACTGATACTGAAATTTAAAATGAGCGATGTTAGCCAGGCATGGTGACACATGCTTCCAATCCCAGTACTTGGGAGGCTGAGACAGGAGGATCGCAGGTTCGTGGCCAGCCTCAGCTACTTAGTGAAGCCCTCCACAACTTGGTGAGACCCTCTTTCAAAAATAAAAAAATAAAAAATAGGGTTGGGGGTGTAGCTCAGAGGTAGATTTCTCCGGGGTTCAATCCACAGTACCTCAAAAAAAAAGAGAGAGATGTTTGAAGCAGCTTCCCAATTAATCTATTGTCTTATTTTTTACTTAATGACATTCAAATTTTGCTCAACATGCACAAATAACTTTATATTTGTAGTCAAGGACTATGTCAATTGTTCACCACTGTATCCCAGTGCTTATCACAATATTTTTTTTCCTAATAAACACAAATGTTTGTTGATAGACTGCAAAATCATTGGGTATTCTACATTGTATAGTTGAAATCCTAGCAAGCACTTATCATGAGTTTACCTAATTTACATGTTATTGCCCAATTACAATTACTATTCCATTATGATGATGATATTCTTGGTGATGAATTCATACTCACTTTTCCAAATTTTAATTCTGTGTGTGTGTGCATGTTCATGTGTGTGTGTGTGTGTGTGTGTGTGTGTGTGTGTGTGTGTGTGTTATTAGAGATTGAACCCAGGGGCATTCCACCTCTGAGCAACACCTTTTTATTTATTTTGAAACAGGGTCTTGTTAAGTTGCTGAGAGCCTCTCTAAGTTGCTGAGGCTGTCCTTGAACCTGTGATCCTCCTGTCTCAGACTCTCAAGTACTGGGATTACAGGCATTCGCCACCATGCCAGGCTTAATTTGATCCTTAGATAGGAATGGCCTCAGTATTAATTTATATAAGAATTAGCATGGCCATTCAGGCCAGTTGCCATCCCCCTGGCCTGGTCATCCATCTCTCAACATGGAGCTAGCCAGATGGGGATGGCGGTAACAATTTGTCTTGATTACACCCAGGCTCCTCTCCTCCATTTCAGGTGGGTGGAGCCCCCATTGTTGCCTCTTTCCAGGGGGCAATGTGCATATCTGGGAGCATCCATACTGAGGGCCAGCAAAGACATCCTCTGGCACACAGACACACAGGAACGAAGGACAACAGCAATGGTAAGAAAACCAGATACTGATTCCTAATCTGCAGCACCATATGTGGAAAACACTGCTGAAATCAGTGCTTTTCGAATGTTTCATCTCAGGAATCTTTTATACGCTTAAAAATTACTGAACCTACTAAAGGTGTTGACATGGGTTACAGCTATCTACTGATAGTGCAGAATTAGAAATTAAAACAGAAAATTTTAAATATATTCCTTTAAAAATGAAAGCTCATACATATTAACATGAATAATCCACTTTATGAAAAATAACTAAATTTTCCCAAACACATAATTAATGAGAGGAGTGGTATTATTTTATATTTTTGCAAATCTCTGTAATATCTTACTCAGTAGAAGACATTGGATTCTCCTATATGCGTCTTTCACTTTATTGTACTGTATTCACTTTATAGCTTTGTGTGTGGTATATAAAGAAAATCCAACTTCACACAGATATATGGCTGGAAAATGGACAATTTTTAATAGCCATTTCATATAATTGTGGGTACTCTTCTTTAATACTATACCAATTCAACACTCATAATATGAAATACAAAGCCACATTAATTAACTATTCTCTGTTACATTAAAATGTATTGCTCTATCTTGGACATTGAATGGATATTTTAGCCATGCCTGATTTTTGGTAACACGATACATTGGTCATTTGGAAAGTATTGATGCAGGCAATTCATTACTAAATATCAAAAAGAAATTGCATTTAATAATACCATCTCTTCAGAAAAGTCTTTAAGTATTAGAATGCTGTCAAGCTCACAGTGTCAGGTGAAAAGTATCCAAAATTCAAATTTCCAGTTGACAGATTAATTTTATCACTGGCAACAAATACTACCACTTATTTTCCTTGAAGTGACATGCTTACTTTTTTTTAATTTTCGAGAAAGTATCTGACAAATGCCCAAGTCTGAATGACCATAATGTGTCTAGCAAGTCATTCTTTAGAATAAAAATGAAATTTCAAGAAAATAGTGATTGGGGAAGTTCATATTCAAATAAATACATAAGCATTCTTCCTCTAGACTTACACTATATTTCAATTTGCAGCAGGATTTTTTAATGCACATATGTCCCATGTTAAAATGATGCACAGTCAAAGGTAAGGTTCAATGAGAGCTAAGTTTTGTCAAGGGCACTTTTAAGTTACAATGACACTTTGTGTTTCTTCTGTTACTGAGAGTACAATGATGAACAATACAATGAGGAAGGACTAGTCCACATTAGTGTCACTGCCTCATCTGTGCTAGGGCTCTAGCAGTTTTACTCACCATCAGAGAAAATGTGAACATAGCACCAAAGGCAAGTAACATCTTAGTATTATGATAAAAATAGTGTTAACCCCGTGAGCCCCCTGACATGTTTTTGGGGACTCCCAGGGGCCCATGGACCACACTTTGAGAACCTCTGATTTAAATGCTTTGACTTTTACATTCTTGAGGTCTACCTCCATGAAGTAATTCTCCTACCCATGATAAGCAAACCGAAGTCTAGCAGCACATTTGGGTCATAGAAATGAACTCTATGGTCCCATGGAAACACTGTACATCATCACTTAAACTGGCAAGTTCACTTAGCAGACTGTAATACCATATGGGCTACAAGACCTAAAAAAAAAAAAAGTAATCAACAGCCACCCACAGCGCCAGCCAGATATGGGCAATCAAAGCCAGAAAACACCAATTGCGTTCCAATAAAACTGTCAAGAATCCACATTAGTAATTCACACTCATATTTTCAGGTATTCAGTAGAAAAAGGAAAGCCCATTGTGTGGGTAAAAAAAATCAAGTATGAGCCTAAAAGGCAAGGCTGAGAAAGAACAGATGCTTCCATCTCTAGGGCTTGTACTTCTTCTCTAAAAACACATCTGTCATCAACTTCAGCTTAGAAGACCAACAAAGCACTTTCATAAATAAACACAGTGGCCATTTTCATTTTAGTAACTCTGAATTCTTGTAATCAGTCCGATGGCCCTGAAAAGCCAGCCATTCCTTCTCCAGTATCCATTAGGCAGGATGTTCTCTTAAGATGGTCATTGTCATAAGTAAAGTGGAACCTAAAAACATCAGACCTGGTGTGTTGAAGCCAACAACATGGCCTTTCCAGAGGCTTTGTAAGAAGTTTTATCCAAAGGAGCAAATAAGAAGTTTCCATATTCCCCTCATTCCAAAACCCATGCAATCCTTACACTAAATTGATCCACAAACAAGAAATAATCCAATGGAAAACCCGTGGTTCATGACAATAACAGTCAAATATCTATGTGGCCCAATAAAAGCCTCCATTTGCCTCATTACCCTGACTGTCCCTGGTCTTGGTCCCCCATCATTGGTCCAAATCTCTCTACCCAGAGCTACAGTCCCAACCCAGTTCCCAGATTAATCTGGGCAAAAGAAAATAGGAGGTCACTCAGTCTCAACCCTTCTACCCTCTTCCCAACTCCCCAGAGGGACTCAATAATGAAGCACCCTTCTTAAAATGCTTAGCCATAGCCGGGCGTGGCGGCGCACACTTGTAATCCTAGTACTTGGGAGGCAGAGACCGGAGGATCCGGGTTCGCGGCCAGCCTCAGCTACTTAGTGAGGCACTCCACAACTTCGTGAGACCCAGTTTCAAAAATAAAGTATAAAAAATAGGGCCGGGGGTGTAGTTCGGAGGTAGAATGCCCCTGGGTTCAATCCTCGGTACCACACACACACAAAAAAATGCTTAGCCATGAAATAATATTCTAATGCCAAACCAAAATTAGGGGGTCCAAAATTGTTCCTGAACTCCAAAATCAGTTCTTGAACTTTTAGCTTGACACCTCCTGATACTGGGCATGAGCTTCCAGACCAATCCATTGCCCCTATCCCTGCTTTCCCAAGTTCCCTGGAGTTAACAAACTAATTAATAAACCCTGTTCCAGCAAGTGTAAAAAACTAACAGGCAGTTCAACAATATCCCAGCAGCTCTATCGCCAGTGGTGTTTCTTGAAGGCACCAGCAGCCTAGAAACATACTCCAGGCTCCCCTGCTTTTCCCCATCTGGCTCATGGACAAAAGAGCCTGGGATCTGAAATGAGCACTAGGTGCTAATGGAGAGTCCCCATCTGTTCTCACCCACACTGCTCCTGCTTTCAGCCTGGATTTCTGCCTCAGTTCCTCCTTAATCACTGAGCATTTATTCTGCCAAACATCTGGGACCTAGAGCCACTTTTCTTTCTGTCCCTGCACCACGGATCAAAGGGTAGGTCCTCCCTCTTGCAGGTAGAACTTCCTAAAGAGGATCTGACATCTGCCTCCCTTGCATGTGTAAGCACCACGTACTCCTGATTCCTGGAAGTCAGCTCTGTTCTGAGATCTTCTGCCTCATCCTAGGCTCCGAGCTCTAGCCATTTGCCTAGAGCTGGGCTGTGGAGGTCTGACTCCTGTGTGCCTGCCCCTGTGTCTGGGTGAACCTCAACTTTCTGAAGCTACCAACCACTTTCTCCCTCACAGCTGCAACTCCCAGACAAATACAAACACTTATTTAGAAATCTAAGGAAGCAATTCAAAACAATTTTAAAGATCATGTTACTTGATTAAAGGTCAAGTTAAAATGTATGCTTTCCTTGGGAAACTCTTGGGGGGTATGTTTGTTATGTTTATGGAGGAGCAAACCATTTTCAAGCTAATTTATAAACAGCAATTAAATAATTATATACAAACTATTTGCATGGGTCTAAAACTCATTTTATGTATTCATTAAGACAGAACCGCTGAGTCATTGCTTACCAATTACTATACCTTTATTCATCCACAATTCTGGAAATCGGGCATTACCAGTTATCTAGAAAAGAATCAAGAGCCGGGCGTGGTGGCTCATGCTTGTAATCCCAGTACTTGGGAGGCGGAGACAGGAAGATCCGGGTTGGAGGCCAGCCTCAACTACTTAGTGAGGCCCTCCGCAACTTCGTGAGACCCAGTTTCAAAATAAAGTATAAAAAATAGGGCTGGGATGTAGCTCAGAGGTAGAAAGCCCCTGGGTTCAATCCCCGGTACCGCAAGAAAAAAAAAAAAAAAAAAGAAAAAAGAAAAGAAAAGAAAAGAATCAAGAGCCAAACCTGAGGCCAGAGATTTTCCTATTTATAGAAGCTTTCTTCCTTTGGGCATGTGTCTCACAATTACCCATTCCCTAAAAATGCTTATTGCATAAAAACGAGTCCTTCCTGGAGCTACTATATCAAAATCTGAGTGCACAGCCTGGGATTTTAATGTACACTGGCATATTCAGGATTTTTATCATCATTAGTATCAGAATGTAACATCAGGATACAATGGTTAGTAAAGAGAGATATATGCAAAAGAGCTTAAATCACCCTCATTTACCACTGTAAGAAGTCTATTGGTAATATCTAAAATGAATGAATAAAGAGCAGTACATGCATATTATTGAGTAATATGGAAGAAAACATCAGAAGAAACAGCTAAAAGCATTGGAAATGGTCACCTAGAGGCAAAAATATACTGGATAGAGATGGGCAAGTAGGGTCCTATTGATTTTGTTATTAACCTTTCAGACCTATTTGATTTTTTTTCTACCATACCTACATATTAATTTAATTAAAAATGAAAATTCATGAATAACAAAAAATACTCTGTTATTCAGAGTTTTAATTTATTCGAACTAATGTTTTCATCCTATTTCTAATAAGCTATGGTGGTAAGATGGAGTTTCTAGAAAAAAACAGGAATCAAGGGTAACCATTTTTCGATTTTGGTTTACAAAGCATACGACATATTACTTTAGCCCATAAATCCTTTGCTGTCTGCTTCATTAAATGAGTAAAGACATTTCACACAAACTTTCAATAAAATGGGCAAAAGCATTACTAAATAAAAAATGAATTCTAAACATAATAACTTGGATCTCTTCCAATTTTCTGGGTGATAGCCCCTTAATTTCTACAAAACTGCCATTGCATAAGGCATAATTCGATATTCTCTGGAAACTCTTGTAATTTCTCTTCACTCAATCTTCATGTTAAATTTCTACAACAGGAGATGGAGTTCATGTGTTTCATGTGTTTCGGTTCTCAGGAGACTTAGAAATAAATGATTTAGGAGCTTGGCAAAGACATTGGAAGTTGGGAGGGATGTACTCAGGACAGAGCGTGGCGAGAAGTAGAGAACGGGAGAGAAGTGGGGGAACAATAGATAGATAAGAGGAGCTAACAACCAACATCCCTCAGCCACAGGAGCAGAGCTACCCCCGGTGAGAAAACACACAAAGACACATAATCCAATGATTCCCACACTGAGAGCATTAGTCAGCTTCACAGCACTATAACAAAACACCTGACACAGGCTACTTATGAAGTAAAGACAGATTCATTTGGGTTCATGGTTCTGGAGGTTCGAATCCAAGATGGAGTGGTCCCACCAGCTTGGTCTGCTGGTGAGGGCAGCGTATCATGACAGCAGCATGCTGTCAGAGCAAATGCTCACATCTCAAACCAGAGCAGAGAGAGAGGGCCGACTGGGGCCCCACAATTCCCTTTGGGGCATACCCCAATGACCTAAGGACCTTCCATAAGACTCCACCTCTTAAAGGTCTACAGCACGTCCCAATGCTACCACCCTGGGAACCAAGCCTTTACACATGACCTTTGGAGGGCATACATCCAAGCCACTCAGCACTGAGTGAGCTAAACTGTTGTCAGCCTAGGTCTGTTACTCTTTATCATGTCCAATAGAGGGTTACAATAAGAAAATGTTAGCCGGTTGTGGTGGTGCACACTTGTAATCCCAGTACTTGGGAAGCTTAGAGAGGAAGATTGTAGGTTCACAGCCAGTCTCAGCTACTTAGTGAGACCCTGTTTCAAAATAAAAAATAAAATAGGGCTGGGGGTGTAGCTCAGAGGCAGAATGCCCCTGAATTAAACCCCCAGTACCTTAAAAAAGAAAATGTTTTAAGTGAAAGTCTGGATTCCCAAAGATGTGTTAAGACTAGCCTTGGATGTCAAACTGTGACAGCTGAGGATATTGATACAAACAGAGTAAACACAGTATCTAACACCAAGCCATCATTTCTTCTGTGTCACTTAGGAAAACCTAAAGCCTTCACAGGAAGGAGATTAACTTGGATACTTCTAATGGGATGCTACTTTTATGAGAAGACTGCTCTGTGGAAAGTGAAGGGCAAGATTCTTCAGGTTGTACTTTTCCCCATGGCCCTCTCAAAGAGGCTTAATTTCATTTTACTGCTAGTTGCAAGAGCATTCCAAATTGGATCAAACACACTCAGATCACATTATAAACTTCCATGACAGGAGGTATATTACTGATCACTTTCAACATCCAAAGGGAAGCTCAGACGGACGATCAGTCGTATTATCACCAGGGAGAGCATGAGGCAACTAATGTATGTGAGACAAAGTCTTGACCATTGCAGGAAAAAGGAGGCTGGCTGACCATTTGCCAACATGGTAGATCCTTTTCCCCTCTTCTCTTGCCTTATTTATTTATCTATTTATTTTTGGCAAATCTTAAAGGGATTGGTCCACCCAGTCATAACCTTGTTAAGTGAAGCCAAATCTAAATTATCCTTGCAGGCTATTTCTTATTCTAGGCTGAGCAGTAGAACTCAGGAAATTGCCTATAACAAGGGTCCAACACATAGACTGTGGAGCCTTAAGAAGGATGTGAAGCCAGGCATGGTGGTACATGACTGTAATCCTCGTCCTTGGGAAGCTGAAACAGGAAGATTGCAGGTTTGAGACCAACCAAAGCAATTTAGCAAGGCCCTCAGCAGCTTAGTGAGACCCTGTTTCAAAATAAAAAATAAAAAGGGCCAGGGGTATAATTTGGAGGTAGAATTCCCCTGGGTTCAATCCCTACTACCAAAAGAGAGGAAGATTTGAGTTAAATATATATATTTGAGTTTCCTGATGGGAAAAACTTCTAAGAAGGAGTTCAGACTCTTCCTCAAATATCTTGAAGTCCCCATTGCCATATGGAATCCAAGAGTTCATCTGCCCGAGAGGCTGAGGAAATGCGGAGGGAGGTTACCTGAGAAGGTCTCTTCACTGTGACTTCCCCCAAATCTAGCACAGGAAGAGGGAGGGGAAAGTAAAAAATGGTTCCTAGAAGGAGTCCTTCATAGAACATTCCCAGAAAAATGAGACAAGAATAGAAAGTCCCACTAGTCCTGATGCTTTTCAGTTTTAGGTCTCTAATATTTTCAAAATTAAAGCAGCTTCCAAAATTCTGCAGTTTGGAAAGGAAACCTAAAAGGCCCACCATGAAATAATAGGTCTCTAGGAGTTTGTACATGATTGGGACACCTTTCATTAAGCCAAGATGCCTCTAAAAGCCAGGATGGATAAGATCCATGCAGCAGAACAATCGTTAAATTTTTTGACAAAGGTCTTTATCCTGAACTTTTGCCCCACCTGTTGTACACTAGGATCTCATTCCTGCCATTCACTCCACTAGCAGAGGTATTCCACAGAAAGTAAGTTTCTGGATAGCAAGGGGTTCATATCATTTCTCACCACTACATTTCAAACTTCCACCCAGTGTCTGGCACTCAATAAATAATGGATGGATGGATGGATGGATGGATGGATGGATGGATGGATGGGCGGGCAGATGGACGGACAGATGGACAGACGGTCCGACCGATCAAATGCAAAGTGGTAAATACAGCCTATGCAATGTGGCACTTTCTTAGGTTAATCATGTCCGAGCAGGGATGAAATGTTAACAAGAGACCTGTTAAACACCTTTTATGATTCTACCATATCAGTATAAGCCAGTGGGAAAAGATTACTAATGTGGTGCCTTTAGTAAAGCATTAGAAAATGAGCAAGCGTCCCAGTTTCCAACACGTTCCTTGCAGATCTGTTCTGTAGCCAGACTTTGGTTCCACGTCTAGTTCAATCATTTTACTGTTATGTGAACCTACCTTCCGTGGTTGCTGCAAAAACTAAGAAAATACCTGATGTTAACTTTTATATACCATCCCTGACATATATAAGACCCGATAAACATAACTTCTCAGGGTTATGATTGCCTAGAATTACTCATTTTGATTAAATTTGCATTCATTAAGTAAAATTAAAATGTTTTAACTGAAGGAATACCTACACTTAAAAAATGCTATTACAAAAACCACAAGGCAATTAGTCTCACTTAATTAGATAAAAAGAAACCTTCATTACAACTGATCATTCAGTATAGTCAAAGAATCTGGAGATAAACAGTATCAGTGGTTAGAACCCAGTTGAAGAACTAGTCATCCTAAAATATCTTTAGTTTTAAAAAATTTTTAATCTTTGTATATTTCCACTAGCTTTGTCTAAATAAAGAACCATGCCCTCTACAAGCCTGTGATTCACATCTCCCTCTATATCAAATATGAGTACTTGTGAAGCAATTAACCTATAATGGAGAAGGCCGATTAAACTAACCTTTTTATCTTAAGCCTCAACACAC